>QAOA01001289.1:440773-454247 GCA_003255065.1 Cercis canadensis
TTTCCCCCCCCCCCCCCCCCCCCCCCCCCCCGGGCGCGCGCGCGTCCTAAAGGGTTTTCCTCTCACCTTTACCCTCCTTCCTTGCTTGACTCCCAGGCCTTATGTAAAGGAAATGGGCCATAAGATCTTTTGTTCCTAGCAAGCCTTTTCCTCTTCCTCCCTATGTTGGGGAGGATTTTTTGTTATTGATACTCTAGGGGAAATCAAAGAGGAAAGCTCCCTACGTTATTTTCTCCATGCTCCCCTTGTTACCGACATCAACATGGGCTTTTCTATCCTCTGTTGCCGTGTGGCCAGGGGGAATTTCCTTGGTGCAACTTCAATTCTCCAGTACGTACTAACCCTACTTCTCATTGGGGTACTTGGGTGAAAGACATGTTCGAGAACCACCCTACCGCTATAAAGTTGATGACGAAGCTTGGGATAAAGGATGCCATATGGGCATCAACTCAGGCTGGGGTGTGTCACAGTGGGCGAGATTTGGTGACTCTTGTTCAACGTTGGAGCAGAACCACTCATACTTTTTTTGTTGCCAAGGGAGAATTTACCCCTACCTTGGAGGATGTGAAGGTGTTGCTCAAACTTCCTTGCTATGGGGATGTAGATCTGACTTCTTTTCAATGGGACGCCACCTCTACTGAAATGGCTAAACAGTTGAAGCTCTGCCATACTGATTGTGGGGAGAAATCTCAGCCCGAAATCTCAACCCTTTCAGACTTCGAAGGAACTTAAGCCTGATGCTGAGGATTAGTCTGAGAGTTCATCCAAGGCCTCGAGACCTATGCATAAGACTACTCACGCTGCTTGGATAAGAAATTTCTTTAGTACTTTTGATGAAAATGATGTTTTTTAAGTTAGTTCAAAGATAGGAGACCCGCTTGAGCTCCCTGCTTTCATTGCCTTTTGGCTAAGGCGTTTCGTTTTTCATGGTCCTCCTACTGAAGCTCTTGGGAACTCTATTTTTAGCTTTGCTACGATTATGCAAGAGTAGGAAGACTCCCTTTAGGCCCAATGTACCTGGGATCTTTGTATGCCAAGTTGGACCAGTTGCAGGATCAGATGGCCATCTATTATGGTAAGTATGATGTTGTTAGCTATATTGACAATACATTTCTTTAGCTATTTCTTTGAGTGATTTAATAGCTTTGGACCCCCATTTCTGTATCTGGATGTGGACTCGAAAGAGAGAGGCGGATGAATGAGGGAGATTCTGCCTTGCCTCTGCTGGAGCCCAGATCATGGTGTTGGTCTGCTTTTAGGAAGACTAGAACCTATTTGTTCTCTGTTATTGATGATTTTGATGAACTTGTGTCAGGCCTTACACTAAGCCTCCTAAGGCTGGTGTGGATGACAACTCTTTGCTATACTATGTTCTTCCCTTAACTCAGTGGAATGATGGTGCTGCTAGGATTGAAGGGACTAGGGATTTATGACACTTATGCTTGGCTCCTGGGCAGTTACCGGGTTTTGTGACCACAGATAACTTGCGAGGGTATGGAGCAACTTTGTTTTCTTTTGAATATCGTCCTGACCGCATGATGCGTCAGTTTGGCTTAGATTAGCTTGAGTGTGCTTCTACTCCTCCTGCTGACCCCTTTGAGTTGCTGGAGGTGATGAATTTCTGTTTATTCAAGAACCCCCTTCGTTTGTCTGGTCTCCATATAGCAAATTATGTTAACTATGCTAATGTTGGTGGGGTTTCTGCTAGGTGGCTCAAACATTTCAACCTATTGAAGACAACTCTTAGGGAGTTTGAGAGACTGAAAGATAGTGAGTCTCCCAAGAGCCAACTGAAGAAACTTCCCATAATTCTTAATCTCAACTCGTATTATGCTAATGCAACTAGACCTGTTGCTCCTGCTTCAAAATCTAAAGTTATGAAGTCCAACGCTATTGGAACTTCCAAGGCTCTTGTTGAAAAATCCAAGTCTGGTAATGCTAGTGGCATTTCTGCTAAGAAGACTACAACTCTTGTTTCTCCTAAGAAAAGGAAACCTATTTCCTCAAGGGCTTCTCCTGCTAAAGCCCCTAAGACTTCTAAGCCTGCCACTTCTCCAGCACAATCTGTTGTGATGAACCCCTATGTGGAGCTACTAGTTGATGTTGTTGTTGCTAAAGCTTCCACTGAAGGTACTTCATATGTTCCTACTGGGGGATCCTTATCTCTTCCCTCTGGGGGAACTATCTCAGTGGACATCCCTTTTCCTTCCATTCTTCCTTCTTCAGCTGTTTCTGGGGGTTCATCAGTTGGCACTCCTTCAAAGACCAAGAGGAATAAGTTTTTGGCCAAGCCTCGCCCCAACACCGCTCCCATGGTAAACAACCTAAAATCTTTTCTTATTACTTTTATACTTCTTCATTTTGTTGTTATGTTCATATTCTCTTTTTTTTTACTCAGCTAGAGGAGTCTCCTAGCAAATCCTTTCAAGATATTCCTCCTTCTTCTTCTAGGCATGTTGATGCTACTATAGCTGTTGAGGATGTTACTGAGGCATCTCCTCCTTCTGACCAAGTGGTCTTGTCTACTGGATCTGACTCAAATTCTTCTTCTTCTGCCATTGCACCTAGTCTAGACTCTGTTATGGAAGGGATTTTTGTAGCTAGCGACCTAGAAGAAAACCCTAGTATTTATTTTTCTTCCTTTCTCTCCTTCCCTTTTTTTTTTAACAAGTCTTCTTTTCTTCAGGGGGCGATGGTACGTCTGTTTCTGCTGCTACCTCCTCTTTGGTTAGCCATGCTTCTTCTTCCAGCCTTGCTGATACAATTGGTGCAAATTCGTCTTCCGCTATTACTTCTATTGGCACTTCTTCTGGAAGGACTTCTTCAGAGAGTGGGGCTACTGAAGCTGAAGAAGTTAGAGCTGATGAAGCTAAAACTGCTAAAGCTGGAGCTGAGGAAGTTGATCCTACTGAGGGGCAGAGCTACTTAAGCTGAGTGTTCGAATGTCCCAATACAAATTTTCCTAATGAAGGTTGGTATAGCTCATTTCATTCTTTATCTTTTGCATGTATCTTTTTCTCTTTTTTTGACTAAGTTTTTTTGCAGAGGTTGCCAATACTCTAGGCGCCCTGGTCCTGGATAGGTTTCTGAGTGTTGAGGTTGCCATCATTATTAGGGAATTCCTGGTTTAGAAGCCAGAGTTGTTCATCCCTTTTGGTGTCTTGACAACTAGGTCCCTGGGCTGGGCTTATAGCTCATTGTTTGACTTATTCAACTTTATGAGGGGACGATGCCCTCTGGAAATGACGAAAGCTGAGGAGGAAAGATTTTTCTATCTTCTATATGAGGTAAAATGTTTCCCCTTTGACGTCAATTTGTTGGCTTTTATTGAGAATCAAGTGACAATTGCGGCTCCCTCTTCTATTGTAATGTTAGAGGCTCTGCAGGACATCAAGGCATAGGAGGAAGTGCTTTGCAAACTGTGCAACAGGCGGGTGCCAAGATCGCTCAACTGAAAGAGAACGTCTAGAAGCTTTTGAAGGAGCTTTCTATTGTTGAGGCTAAGGCTATAGCTGCTTCAGATAGGAAGGCAGTCTTGCTGAGGGCCAGGGAAGCTTTGAAGCTCCCTTTCCACCTTTAGGATGTTACAGCTTTTAGTCGTTGTCTTTTGAATGTCTTTTCAGATATATGTATCTATCCATGACTTTACTAAGTAATGAAGAAGTATCTTTTGATTGAATTGTCTTTTCTTCATCCACATTTTTTTTATATCTCCTGTTGGGCTTTATTGCTCCCTTTATGGCTTATGCCAGAGCCATCATTTTAGTTTAACAACTTTTGGAGTCGTTTCTTTGTTTGCAACTCCTACGAGGGATGTTGCTAACTTATAACCTCTGTTGGAGCCATTGTACTAACTTGACAACTTTTGCTGGAGCTGTTGCTAAATCATGGCTTCTACTAGATCCTATTTTACTAACTTACAAATTCTGCTAGAGTTGTTTTGATTTAACAGCTTCTGCTGGAGCTGTTGTGAAATCATGGCTTATGCTGGAGCCATTTTATTAACTTACAACTTCTGCTAGAGTTGTTTTGATTTAACAGCTTTTGCTGGAGCTGTTGCTAAATCATGGCTTTTGCTAGAGCCATTTTTTTAACTTAGGGATCCAATGCCTTTTGGGTCTTGATTATGTATTGAGAAGATGGAAAATAACAGATAGTCTGCATTTTTATTTTTTTTTGTTTCAAACATGTTTGCTTGTACCATGGACCATCTGACCTGTAGCATAATAACCTGTGTTTAACATAATATTCCTTTTCAGCTCCATCATCTGGGGATAAATAAATGCAACTGCTGATATTGCTTTAAGCAATTCCTGTCAGATTGTTCCTCAATTCTTATGTGCTGACGCCCACATATTGCAACATCAATAACATGTTTAGTAGAAAGTATTTTCTGAATCTTCAATGTGAAAAAGTTTGCCAACCAGATAACAGTAATATATTGTGTTTGCAATCACTACATATTTCAAGAATCTAAGCATAAAAGAAAAATGAAACAATAAGAAGTTCAACAATATAACCTATCAACAACTTCCTAAAATTTAGCAAACTGCTCTGTATGCAGGGAATTGATAATACTCCACATCAAATTCTTGATCTAAAAGATGGCGATTGCATAACTGGTAACGCCAATGAAACACTTGGAATGCTGCCATGCCAGAAAACTCACTCTATTCAATGTGCATTTTAGCTGGAAAATGACAACCATTAAGTATTACTTCCATACTATGCAGATGGAACAATTATTGTCAATCTGAGAAACCAGGGTTATACACATAGCAATGAGCTGCCACAGCCTATAACTTATCTGCACTTGTTTAAGACCAACAAAGCCAAAAACAACCCACAAAACTTCACGTTCATATCAAAACATATGGTCACATCTCTTTATTGTCAGAACCTTAGGTAGTGCCACCAATGAAACAACTATATACGGAGTAACAATTTAGTTTTTTCTCCTCCAAAATTGTGGCTGATGAAAACACTGTAAATCTAATCTCCTGTTATATCCTATTTTATTTTGAATTTGACCTCACAATAACCTGCTGAGAGACTTGATAAGTAATTTCAAATTCCGTCTTGTAGCCTCATCACCAGTGAAACCCAGGATATCAGAGCTAATATTCTGCAGTAATGCAATAGAAAAGCAAAGAGAATTGGAAACTTTATTCGTGATTAATTAAATTTGTAGGCAATTTCAAATTAGGACCACACCTCAATGTTCTTGAGGGTAAAAATAAGAGTGTAAATGGACTTTTGAATGAGTTCAGTGTTCTCTGGGGTCATAATGGATGAATGCACCCTTCTGCACAAATATAGGATCAACTCTATTAGTTGTCATACTTGAAGAATGTTCTTCAGAATAAAAATAACAGTGTAAATGGACTTTTGAATGAGTTCAGTGTTCTCAGGGTTCATAATGGATGAATCCACCCTTTGTGTGATCATAGAATGGTCTCTATCAGTTTTCACACTAAACGAATGTTAAATCCTCTTTCTTATTTTTAAAATTCTTGTAGATTGTAATAGTAAAAAAAATATGGTATAGTACCATAAGGACCACATATAGATTAAAGATAATAAGGGACTTCTTTTTCAGATAAAAGACGGAACAGAATGACTTTACAGACAATTTGGATTATTAGGGCCATATACTAAAGAGCAATCAGTTTGTCCATTTAAAGCTCAACTTGGTAGAAAAGAAGAAATTCATCAGTAATTGTGTACACTTCTCCACAAGAAAGAAGCGCTCAAATTTATGAGAGTTGAACTCAGATGTAACTGTCTTGATATACTTTTCCAAGCTCTCAAACATAGGACAACCTTGTATGGTTGCTATCATCCCCATCATTCCTTTTGCCAAGTCTCCAAGCTTAGGATCTATCCCAAGGCTGTGATGTGAACAAGCTAGTAGGTATCTTATATATTAACGATAATCCGCTACATGGCTAAGTGTATGCAGGCATACCAAATTAAAAATGAACAAGAGCCAGAGTTTGAGACGGTTAACCTCAAATCGTCAAATGCTTGTGTAAGGCTTCTGGTTAAATTCTCAGCTTCCTTCAACAGATTACCATCACGAACTTCAGTCAACAAAGGTTGAACATCATCAGCCATGGCTTTCATCTACATCAAAGCCAGAAATATGGGTATGAGAATACTTACTAGGATAGTCACAAAATAAAACAATGCAAGGACTACCTGCAACAAAGAGAAACCACACGAATACAACAAAGATGTAAAAGCATGTGAACACACCAGAGAGTTTATTAACGCTTCTCATCAATTTTATTTACCAATTTGTCCACAAACCATAATATTATAAATATCAATTTAAAACGCTAAGTTACACCATGATAAGAGTGTAAAAACCGTGATTCAGATTTTAGATGACCTGAAATGAATCTATATGAAAGATATAGTTCACTATTAATGAGAACAGTAATTAATTAAGATGCTAAGGTCAAATATCTCCTTTACAGGACCTTTAAAAGTTTGAAGTACATTAACATGAATTGTAAATGTCTACAACATAAGGAAATATCTATGAATGTCGAGCTCCGTTACTCTGTCTTTTATGTTTCTTAATTAGCTACTCAAATTTCTGAATGAAGGAGCATTGTTCAATACGATACAATTAAATAGAACCATAGTAACACTGGTCCAGTTTAATATGTTATAAAGATCTCATGTTGGGTAAAATAGATGGCAGATATTAATATTTTGTTCATCATCATGCAACTATTAGCATTGGCAACAAAGTTGCCTAGTTCAATTGTCTCGTGAAGAAAATTTATTGCCATCAGTAAAGCATGATAACTTAGGAAGGTTACATCATACCTTTGTAAGAAGTGGTCTTACTTCTTCGATAACAGAAAAAACTCGCTCAGCCAAAGAATAGGCATTGGCAATACCAATCTCCTCTACATCTAGTCCAAGACGGGTGAATATCCCAACCAGTGCATCCAAACTTACTCCTTGGTAACCCTTAATCTTTTCTCTATCACACACAATGAGACCTTCTTTAGAACATTCTGTATCTAGAGGTCCAGCTGAAGGTGTTGGAATTGGATCTCTAGGAGTAATGTCAATCAAAGTTTCCATAAGGAGACCTGACTGGTTAACCTCAACCAGTGAATTCCTTGGTATGATTGTTTTATCATCCTCAACCTACGATTTAGAAACTAAAGGTTTAATATGATGCATCAACTAAAACAATAAATACTAAATAAACTAAAGCTAGATTTTAATACTGGGAAGTTAGGTAAAGGATGGAACAAGGTTGCATATTCTTAACAAGGTTATGGTGTCAAAACACACCTCAACAACTGCTTCAATATTTTTTAAGGAAGGATTCACACGAATGACATTGCCAACAGTCACCCCTCTGATCCTCACAGATGTTCCTGTGGATATACCGCAAGCCTGAGCAAACTCGAACACTGCTGTGTACTTTCTGAATTTGGATCGTATTTGGAAACCCCTCAACCAGGCCAAACTAAGTGCAAATAGAACAGCACCTGATACTAAAAACAGTCCAACTCCACCATCCCAGATGCTCCTACGACCAAACCCAAAATCACTTAGTGGGCGTAGTGTTTGCCTCCAAACAGTACAGGGAAGATCCAAAACAATTTTAAGGGGATTCTTTGCTTCTGAAGTAGATGATGGTTGGTCATGCCTTGCATCAGCAGTCATAGCTTTTATCCTGTTGATTCTTTTTTGAGATCTAAATGGAAGATAAGGCATGCAATTTGAAGAACTCTCTGGTAGGGTCATCAAAGATGAAGATAAAACAGTTGGCAATGTTGAGACATGGACCATAGGGTTCCTAACCATCTTTGATGTAACCTCAGATTATGCACCAGTGCAGTGTAGGACCTCCTAGGTCTAAAGTACTATTATCTTCAAAGTCAAAAAGTGTTCAAACAGACTTGACCTTCCGTATCCTTTAGTGGAGCTACAAATGAAAACCAACAAAGCCTTATCATCAATGATTGCATGATGGATGTACAAAAAGAGATGAAGGAAAGACAAGAAAAAAAAGTTACATAATAAACTTGTTAGGTATTGTGAGAGGAAAAACAATTAACTGTACATTGAATGAGCAGGATATAGTTCTACATTTGATTCCTTAGGCATCCTAAAAGAGATCAATATACCAAAGCTTCAGAAATTAGTCATATAATTCTAGGTTCTACATCTGGACAAATTTTATTATCAACATGAATCTCTCCCCTAATTACTGTATATAGAGCTATCAAACAGGCTAACCTGAATTAGGCCATCATTTCTAGTGGACCTGGCTGGGCCCAATTTATATGGGCCAGCAAATTGCAGGTATATGTCAAGAAATCAATTCAACCCAAAAGCTGAAGCTATTAGGTGAAGGCCCAGGAATGGTTTTATATCTAACAATAATATACATGTATATATATATGTCTTTCATCATATAAAATAAATTCCAAAACATCAATTTTGGAAAATCTAATCTATTTCCAAAAAATGGGCAGAAAGGACACAGCCACAACCAAGGAAGATCCATATAAATAGAGGGAAGAAAGTCCTAAAACTACAGCACGCAGTCAATCTACAATCTTAAATTGCTTTTGATGCAGCTCAATTTTTAAGTAGAAAGCAAGAAGGGGTAAGAAGTTTGTAACATCTTTTTCTCATCAATTCTCTCCAGTAGATTAAAGTTAATTTCATATCAAGACATTCATAGTCAAGCCCTTAAAGTTACAACCAATAATCCACAGAATCAAGGACTACCAATAGTTTGGGCATAACAAGCACAGAATCACACTCATCAGGCAAAACTGCACATCATAGAACATTAAAGGTGCCGAATTTCGTTTACAATTAAACATTCTAGCCACATATATAATCCTCCATAACATCTTTTTTGTTGAAAGACAAAAGGGGAAACTGTATTACAATAAAAAAAATACCTGGATAAACCCTTATCTAATTGAGCTTGAGAAAGTATGGTCACATCACCAAAAACACACAGTATAAAATGAATTTGTCAAGACTTATTCTCCAGAACCCTCAAAACCAGTAAACAAGGTGACAATAAAAAGGCTGATAATCAAAATTAACAAATAGAGGGAGATACCAAGAAGTAGCCCATCTTCTTATACATTTGTTGCCTCACAGTTTATGGGCTTCATCTGTGCTTAGACCTTTAGCTATTTTGGGTTCACTGTTTAACGTTCAGATCTTACTTATTGGCTTACTATTACTAGGTAGTTTGATATTCTTTCCACTTTTTTTATAACTCTAATCCACATTCCAGATAGTATAACTCAATGAAACTCCTTAGAATGTGATGCTTTATTTTAAGATGTGATCATATTTATGAAGAATTTCAGAAGCTAAGAAGCTTGTTTTGTTTGGACTTTGTGATAACTAAACTGAACAAAGAGAGCCAAAAGGTCATCTTGACTATGCAGTAAGGAAAAGATAAAAGAAAGTTGGATCTGAATCCACTGTGGACTTTATGAAGGATAGAAAATATAATAATTTAACAAACTTTGATCTTGACCATCCAGAATAACTTGAGCAAAGAGACGGAAAAGGGCATATATCAAACTAAAAATTGCTGTAGTACTTGGATAAATATAGAGTGAACAGTAACCAAGTGTTTTCTCTTAAGTTGCTCACACATTGCTTTGACAACCACGGGCTTAACTATCACTGGCACTCCATGCATCATTATAATTTAACTTATTGGACTTAGAATTTTGATGCTTTTGATTAACTTTGGTTTTTCTTTATCAAATCAATATTCTTATTATTGTTTCCATTATAAGTTGATGGACTCCTCTTCTTAACACTACATGTTATTAGAAAGAAGTCTTAACAAGTTTAAATGGTCTATGGTCTATGGTCTATGGTCCATGTGTAATAAATCACTTCTGCTCATTATTTTTTAACGATGACATCTCACTTTGCACTTGTTTGCCTTGCATTATGGTGCCATGGAGCCCATGGTCTAGGTGGACCTAGCAGTATTTCTCAAACACTGTTTTCCTCCTACTTCTCTATTAAAGAGGGATACATGTGATTGATGGTCTTTATTGTCATTTTAGTAATATATTTAGGGGTGTAATCGGTCTAGTTCGGTTCGGTTTACACCCCAAATGGCCACCGAACCAACCAAACCATTTCAGTTCGGTTCGGTTTCTTGAACTTTTTTCCAAAACCAAACCGACCAAACTCGGTTTGGTTCGGTTGGTCGGTTTAGATAGTGTTAATAAGAAATGCAGAAATCTGATTCAAACAGTCCAAGGATGCAGATACAACCTTCATAAAGCTAAATTCTCAATCCAAGAAAACAATGAAACAGAACCAATTCTTCATGCAAAGTGAATACATCAATAAGTCACAGAACATAGAATGCAATACCAAGATCAATAATTAAATCCGAACCATTGATTTTCTAAACTAACTATATTATGTCACCATGAAGAATCAAACAGAATGTGCAGCCATTAAGAATCACATAAATTCAAAGAAGCAACCAAATCAGTGTTGAAGAACAACAGCAAATTAAATCAAACAGGAATTCAAAGAAACAAGAAACCAGTAACATCCCAAACGAAACAAATTCAGGCAAATTAAATCAAACAGAAAATAAAATAAAATAAAAAACCAGCAACGCCTAAACGAAACAAATACAGGTAGGGGCAAAACTCACCAGCGATGGAGAAGGATGAGACGAGACGAGACAGCGACGCTGCGACCTACGAGAGACTGAAATGTGAAATACGAATGAGACAGAGAGACAGCGAGATGAAGGATGATTCTGATTTGTGAATCTCTGATGAAGGATGCAAACGAGACAGCGAGACAGCAGAGAGGGACTGAAGTCTGAGGGAGAGTGAAAATGTGAAATGCGATGGGGGTAGGGATTTCAGTTCAGATCCCTCAAAATAGGGGTGTTCATGGTCGGGTTCGGTCGGTTTTGGTGCCAAATCTCACCCGACCGATGACCATCGGGTTGGGAAAATTCTCACCCGTCACCGACCAACCAGAACAAAGAACCGATGAAATTGGTTATAATCGGTACGGTTTGTAGCGGGCGGGTTGTATCGGTTTCTATTATCTACAAATTCTTTTTCTTCTTCTTAGCATAACCCCCTCCGCCACTTTTCCCAGCGGCTGCTTCACTTTGACTTCCCTTCTGGTCCGCCGTTGTTGGAGCCTGATTACAAACTGGTGACTTATCCGGTGAGTTCCTGCCAATTTTTGAGTTGCTGCTCTGGTTTTCTCCATTACAATTACCAGCACTTTCAGCTCCCCTGTTTTTCTCAGAGTTGAGGTTGGATTCAGCTTTTTCAGTGGGATTCTTTTCCATGCTTTCTAGGTCTCTTTGTTCGTTCCTTTTCTTTCCATTGCCGGAGTTTTTCCCCTTCCTAACGACATTAGAACGAGCAAAATTACAGAGACTAGCAAAGTGAAGGAGAGAGACCTCGAGAGAAGAAAGAGGAATCTGAAATGACTCGGGGAGGGAGATGTGAAGGCGCGAAAAACGAGGAGAAAAGATAATGTTAGATATATGTTCGGTCGGGTTCGGTTTACTCCGGTTTTATTGAGTGAAAACCGAACCGACCGGTCCAAACCGAGATCTCAAATATCAGCCATCCGATTCCGTCCGGCCTTCATCTGGAACCGTTGGATTCGCTATTTTTCGGTCGGTTTCTATCGGTTTACTGCGGTGGTCCGGGTTGTGAACACCCCTACCTCAAAACGATTGGGAATATTAAAAACCGAGAACCGACGATAGAGGTAGTGTTTTTAACCGACGGTTTGAGATTCCAAAACCGAGAACCGAACCGAAGTCATCAGTTTTGAAGCAAAAGGAAACCAAACAAAACCAATAGACCACCGGTTTGATTCGGGTTTAACTCGGTTCGGTTTAGTCCGAACGGTTTAATATACTTGGTTCGGTTTACTTACAATATATTATTTATATTTCTACATAAGAATTTGCTATTATATGATGCAGATAATTTGTTTATTCCCTTTTGTTTTATCTAGGTACTGGATAGGCCTTAGATATACTGGTGGTGGTGCTAGGGTGTAATCGATCTAGTTTACACCCAAACAGACCACTGAACCGACCAAGACATATTGGTTCGGTTATATGAATTTATGGCTTCAAAACTGAACCAACCAAATTCGGTTTGGTTTGGTCGGTTTTAGCCTCTCTTTGCACATACTCATTTGATTCAAGACCTCAAATTCCATAACTTCGATCAGATGCAAATCACAATAACAAGATACTAACTTTATCAAAAACAATCAATATGGCATAAAGCATATTATTCAATGTAAATTACTATGGAAGCCATACCTCTGCCGTCGAGAGCTTGTTGCTTGTGAGAAAGAGGGAGTATGAAAGATAGTGACGGTCGGTCACTGACAAGTGCGTTGGGGGCTCTGCTGCTGGTGCCGGTGGGAGAGAAAAGGACAGCGGAGATGCGAGAATGAGTCAGCAAGGGACAAACGAAGAACGATTTGGGGCTTAGGGCTCAGAGCGATTTGCGATAGGCAGAGGGAGAGAAAATCAAAGTCAGAGAACGGCAGCAATGGTGTTTGACAGGCAAGAAGCGAGAGGCGAGTGTGAGAAATCGAACATGAAAGTGAAGCAAAAACCAGAAAGGGGCAAATGGGCAAATGGTCGAAAGTGAAAAGGGAAGACAGAGACCGAGAATGATTGAAGTCTGAGAGGCTAAAGGACTGAGGGAGAGTGATAGGTAGAGATGCGAGTTAGGGATTTAGGGAGACTAGAGTGAGAGACCGAGACAGGGACAATCAGAGGAGAAGAGAGGAGACTCGGACTAGAGAGGAAGAGACTTAGGGTTTGTTTGAAAGTGTTTTGGTTTTTTTGTTTTTAAAAACTGTTTTTAAAAATTATTTTTAAAAATTGTTTTGCAAAACAAAAGTATAAAAAAATATGTTTGATAAATTGTTTTTAAAACAATTTTTAAAAACTGAAAATAAAAAAACTTGTTTGGTAAAATTGTTTTAAGAACAAGTTTTGAAAACAAAAAAACAGAAAACTCGTTTGATATGAGAACAAGTTTTTTTTTTTAAAAAAAAAATTTTGATGATGACTAATTTTGTAAATAAATTATGGTAATGTTTTAATGAGAATATGAGAAAAATAAATAAGTAAAAATGAAAAAAAAAATTATTATAAAATTTAATATAATATTGATATGACATTAATACTTTTAAATATATTATTCTAAAATAAATAACAACATCATTTATAATTATTCATTCTAATCATAGGTGGTACAAAAATAACATTAACAATTATATGAATTAATATGTACAAACTATTAAGCAAAATTGTTATATTCTATCCACATCCAATTTGAAATATAGTCACGATATACTTCCATTTCTACTGCCCATAAGATAATCTTGACAAGTTGTCTTGATTGGAGCTTGTCTCCTC
>QAOA01001289.1:456165-557840 GCA_003255065.1 Cercis canadensis
GCAGGTATGTCAAAAGTCTGCAATAGGTTTGAACTTTTTTTTCCCCCCCAAGATTTTCAAAAGATATGATCGCCAAAATGTCATACAAGTTTAGAACTTCAATATCAATTTAAAATATAATTGTTCTTCCTACTTCCTACTGAATACTCAATACAAACTATATACACGACTCATTCATTTCTACTAGTTATATGATATACACTACATAACCAAATCAGGAAACAAATTTCCTTTTCTCCGTGTAGGTAACTTTTTTCTTTTTGTGGTGGATAAGTAAGAGAGGGGTAATCTGCAAGTCTCCAAAGTACTTCTACCTCTTGTATCTTTAGGGGGTTTGGAGAAGGCTCAAAATTAGAGAATTCTATGAAGGAGTGTTTCTGAGGATGTAAGCTCTCAAAGTACTTACGACAAAAAGTTTATAAGAGAAAGAAATCTACAACTAATAGAAGATCAAGAATAATCTCGTAAAATGATCACATAAATATTTTGGTATCAGTGGCATTGGCTTTACTTGCACTTGCATAAAAGCCCATTGCAAAAATAAAAAATTAGCAAACTACAAAGGTTCCTTCTAGTAACAATAAAAATTTAGCTTCCGAATCAAGTTCAAGTATGGTTTTGTCAAAAATTCGTGAGGTGCTCATAAGCCCCATAAAGGTAAAGAACAGTGGCAAAAGGTATTCAAAAAAAGAGAACGTGAGGGAGGGTGATCCAATGCGCTAACCTTGGCAACCATGCGTTGAAAAGTAATGTCCTCATCGTCTATCTTATCTTTCCCTTTACCCCATTTCTTGTCTGCAAATTCGGAACACAATTAACACAACCCAGTAACTATAAAATACAAACTGAAAAAAAAAAATATTATCACACACAGAGCAAGCAAGAAATTAAAATTTATTACCTTTTGGATCGCTGAGGTTGGTATATTCTCGAACTTCTCTCCCAGCCATTTGTAATGCTTTCTGCTGAGCTTGAAACAGAGCTTCTCTTTCTCAGATAAGAAGATTCAGCTGCAAGGGGAAGCTCTGGAATTACGAAGCACAACTGAAAGCGAAGCGGATTCCTTTCGGAGAAAGTGAGGGAAGAGAGAGGACGCTTCCAGAACTTGATGTTCGAAGGAGAATAAGAGGAAGGCTAGGGACTTGAGAATGACTTTGGGAAATGGCTTCAGCTGAGAGTCGAGGGAGGCATATTTGGAGATTGGATTTAATTACGGATTTGCCATTAATGAAAACAGGTGTTCTCCGGTCTTTGAGTTGTTTTCAGAACAAAAACAAGCCAAAGTTGTTTTGGTTTTCTTGTTTTTAAAACAACATTTTCAGAACTTGTTTTTAAAACATGTACAATAAAAACAGCTTACCAATCAAGTTTTTTTGTTTTATAAAATTAAAAAACAGAAAACAGTTTTTAAAAATAGATTTCAAACAGGCCCTTAAGCTTTTAGCAAACCAACGTCATTATTGCTTCCTCGGTCCGGTTTGGTTTATCCTCCATTTTTTTCATTGAAACCGAAAATCGAACTGAGCTCATAAGATTTTAGATACAGTAACTGAAAATCAAACCGACCTCTGGATTCAATCGATTTAACCAATTTAGTTCGATTTGCTTACACCTCTTTTGCAAGACTATATTGCAAATATTTATCCCATTTTCAGTCAATGTTTACCTGAAGGAAATGAGTTTTTATGGCCATGTGTCTCATTGTCATTGGTTGAATTTTTTTATTACATCTTAAGAATACAATAATGCTATCAGCCAACTTTTCAGTCATTTGTCCCCAATTCACCAACAATATACTGCTTTTGCTATGGTAGGGGAAGTTTTACTTGCAACTTTGATATTTAGTTTAGTTAAAATATAAAAAGGAGAAAAAGGAGGAAAAAAAATTCTATAAAAAAAAAAATGTAATTTTATATTTTAGTTTAACTAAAAGTTAAAAGTTTCATATAAAAAAAATTAGATACATGTATAATCGCATTCCAATACAGGAAAAAAGTCTCCCGTATTAAATAAAGACTCACAACATACATATACAAAGAAAAAAGTCAAACGTATTGTAGAATGACCCACAAAAAAAATAAGGTGAGGGCTATCTATCTTTTTTGGGTGGGATTTTGAATGGATCTCAGTGGGACTTACAATATAATTTTGGTGTCATTGCAAAGATCTAAAACAATTGAATTACCTTTTATATGCCAGAACAATTAGTTCCTTGTAAAATTTATAAACGACGTTATATAATAAAACGTGTCAAAAAGCGTACTTGAAAACAGTTGCTTCCTAGCAAGTTTTCTTATATCATTTTTGCATTTTATAAGAAACTGTGTGTTCTAGTATATATTAGGTGACTCAATTTTTCTAGATATTTGCAATGACATTAAAATCACTGGATAGATCTCACTTGAACCCACTCAACTAAGAGTGAAGGTAGCATTACTCCCTCTTAGAGGGAGTAGAATAACCCTCACCAAAAAATAAATAAGTTACACTGCATATGCTTATGGTTTGGATTCTTTTAATATGGTTGTTAATTTGCTCTCTGTTTAAAAGGATAGCACTATCCCACCTTTTTATTAAGGGGGTTCTGGTAGGATCTATATCTTAAAATTATTACGAACATCTCAAAAATTTGAGTTACACAATGTAGGTTAGATTTTAAAACGGTTGACAGAGTTTGAGTTTAATTGTGTCAAAGAAAACTACTATTTTGTGTTATTTTTTTAATATTTTTTCGAGTAAAACTATTTTTTTGTCCTTGAAAAATGGCATTACTGACAATTTCGTTCTTCAATAATTTTTGCTGACAATTTAGTCCTTGAATTTGTATTATGTTGGACAATTTAGTCTTCCGCTAAGGTCCGTTAGCGAGACTTAACAGAAATTGATGAATTGGCAAGCTGACATGGCAGATGGGCTGGTTGCTAGTGTGGCACACGCAAAAACAACAACATTTAAGTAAGAGATGAAAACATATCCTCCAACCCATACGGCGTCGTATGGTGAAGACCCTAAACCAAAAATCTTTGCGACGTATGAAGGAGGAATTCTGCAATTCACAGAGAGGAACCCTAAGCCCCAAATTTAGCAATTTCCCTTTCTCACTATCTCAGTGATTTCTCAAATTCTACTCAACTACTATGTTTAGTAGAGAAAATTAACTAGAAAGATGAGTTCCCGATTAGATTGAGCAACTAGAAGCATCAGAATTAGAACCACATATCTATTTTTGTTTCAGTGTTTGGTTTTTGGAAGATCGTCAATCTATTAAAGAGAGCTCTTGGACCTGTGGATCTGAGAAGGAGAATAAAGGAAGCAGAAAACGATGTTGTCTCATGCGGATCTAAACTGTCAGATCGAGCACCTCATGGAGTGCAAGCCTTTGTCAAAGGCGGAGGTGAAGACATTGTGCGATCAGGCAAAGGCGATACTTGTTGAGGAATGGAACGTGCAACCGGTGAAATGCCCTATGACGGTGTGTGGGGATATACACGGGCAGTTCTACGACCTCATCGAGTTGTCTTGGATAGGATGGAATGCGCCCAATACTAATTACCTCTATGGGTGATTATGTAGGTGAGGCTTCCAATGAGTTACTTTTTATGGGCTGAATTGAATTTGATGTGTGTTGTGTTTGAAGCTTCAAAGCTTTAATCTTCTTTTTCTATTTTCTGATTCTGATTATGATGGGTTTAATTTCTTTTTGGTAAGCGTTGCTTTAAGGAAGTTTCTATGGGATGGTATTAGATTTGTGGTCGGAATGTTGATACTAATTTCGGATTTCCCTTGTTATTGTGTGCCCGGATTCTATTTCACCATTTCTTTTATATCTGTTGATGGCCATTTCTATTGTCGTTTTTGCATGTGCCACACCAACAACCAGCTCACCTGCCATGCCAGCTTGCCAATTCATCAACTAACTGCCACATCAGCATTCAACATGTCACATGGCAATTTCTGTTAAGTCTCACTAACGAACCCTAACAGAGGACTAAATTGTCCAACGAAATACAAATTCAATGACTAAATTGTCAGCAAAAATTATTGAAGGACGAAATTGTCAGTAATGCCATTTTTCAAGGATGAAAAAAATGTTTTACTCATATTTTTTCTGACACTTTTTTTGTATTGCTCTGTTTATACATTTTGTAAAAAATTAACTATTTTAACATATATTTTTGGCAACTTTTTTTTTAAGATAGTTTGCGTCTTTTTTAATTAGGTCTATATAATTTTTTAACTAAATTTTGGATCTTTACACTTTTAATTTGGTGCAATCAAGTTTCCTGTTGATACTTGTTGTTATAACAATGTTAAAGGTCTTGGTTTAGAATTAGATGGAAGTACAACTAGCTAGATAACATTCCCATGAAATTGTTGTCTGGAATTGGAATTTCTATTCTTAGATTTTTGACTTGATATTTAGACATGAGATGCCCAATTCCAATTCTAACTTTCAAATATTTTGAATGTGAAACTGGACCTGGTTAATTCTACTTTTGGCATCAATATTGCACATGGACAATGGTATTTATACGTTCTCATAAATTTTTTACATTAATTAATGGGCTCCTTTAGGTATTGAATATGTTAGAAGTCACTTGCAATGTGTAGAGGCCTCATCTTAAGCCCATTAATGACTCATTTTTAGCTCGGACCGACCTAACTTAATTTTTAGAGCCCGGAAACATAAGTTTGGCCCTTTCCACTTGTGTAGATTAGCTCGAGATCACACGACCTCTGAGATTCATCCGATCTCCAAGATTCACTCGACTTCGAGTTCAACTTAGACATCATCATTTGGCGCCGTCTATGGGAATTGCAATTTTTCTCCTCACCTAAAAATCTCTTTGTCTGATTCTAAGTTGAGCACCATGGATACAGATAACTCATCTTCCTCAGCTAATCCCTCTCTTGTCCAAGAAAGCATCCCCACGACCACCATAGAGCTACTCACCTAGCAAGCCAGCCTAATGGCACTATCCCTAATCCACTGACCTGTATTCAGTCTCAAAACTGTCAGGGATGTCCCTTCTAAAGAATCCCATCTGGATTAATTAGGCAATACTTTAAATTTCCTGCTACAGGAAATTCAATCTTTGAAGCAAGAAAAAATAGCAGATGAGGCGAAGATAGCCGAGCTTAAGAGGTGAGAGAGCCTCAGAGAGGTTGAATCCTCGGGCGAATCACCGCTCTACTAGCCATCTGGCCATGTAGCCTTCAATGAGTCACAATACATGAGAGATCCACCAGCACATCTCTTGAGTGGCTCTGCAGCCTTTTTTCACACTTGTAGAGAAAATTCAGCTTTCTCAAATTTTCTCCATCGAGCTCGGAAAAGCCAAAAAGAGTGGGAAAACACCCCTTCACCCAACTATCCTAGATTACCCCCTCCCAACCAATTTTAGATTACCTCAGTTGGAACCTTTTGATGGATTGCCGACTCCTGGGAGCACTTGGAAAATTATAATTCTATCATGCTCCTAAGTGGCACTGACGATGAGCTCATGTGTCATGCCTTTCCCATCACCCTGCGCAGGCAGCCCTTCAATGGTTCTCAAATCTCCCTCAAAATAGCATTTCTAACTTCGACCAGCTATCCGAGCTCCTTCAAGCCCGTTTCTCCATGAGCATGACTCACCAAAAATCTTCCGTCATTCTAGCCACCCTCAAACATGAGGAAAGTGAACCTTTGAAAGATTACATAAATCGATACACCAAGCTCTCCCTCCAAGTCTAAGACCTAATAGACTCAATTGCAATGCATGCCATCTAGGCGGTTCTCCGACCTGGGTGTTTGCATGAAAACCTAACCCTTGACCCACCGAAGAACTTATCCGAGCTCCTCACTATAATAGCCAAACACATCAACCTTGAAGAAGTGTTGGGCCCAATAGAGAAAAACAAGGCCAATGATAGAAAACCCCAAGAAGACAGAAGGGGAGGAAGAAGGGAAAAATATCCCATCCGACCTAGATACGAAACTTATACCCCCTGAATCAACCCAGAGCTCGGGTACTTGAAGAAATATGTCAAACAAAGCTTGCCTAACTCCCACAGCCCAAAGGGGATGTAGGCTTGAACAAGAAAAAGTATTATGCTTTCTACAGAGGAAGAGGCCACAACACAGATTATTGATGACACCTTCGAAATCTCATCGAATGCCTCTTCAAGAAAGGTTATCCACAAAGATTCTGGGCTAAAATCCCCTCCCCAACCTAAAGACCTTAAAACAAAGGCAACCAACCTCAATACAAATCTCCCCAGATAAATCCAAACCCTCGTCCAGACCAAAACCGTCGTAGAAGCCAATTTCTAAACCGACACTAGCCAAACTAGCCGGAAGACCCAAGGTGAAACGCTGTTGAACCATACATACCATAGCCGGTGGATTTGTGAGAGGAGGAGCATCCAAATCCTTTCGAAAAAGACATGAGCGAGCTGCAGAAAAGCATAAGAAAGAGGTCCTTTATACAACAACTCTGGTTCAAAAAAGCAAGACAAGCACGACCATATCTTTCTCGGACAGTGACTATGGAGCCATTGATTGAGAGCACAACAACCCCATGGTCATATCTTGCTTCGTAGCTAATTATGAGATCCGCAAGGTCTTGATTAACTAGGGTAGCTCGGCAGACGTCTTTTTCTACCATGCCTTCACTCAACTCAGCATCCCAATTTCTAACCTCGAGCATTACCCTAGAACTCTTATGGGCTTTTCAAGAACTCATGTCGAAGTCAAGGGAACCATCACTCTCAGAACCACCTTGTGAGATTTCCCAAATTTGGCTAATGTCGAGGTTAGGTTTTTGGTTGTTGATTGCCCATCGGCATACAATGCAACTCTGGACCGATCTTCTCTTAATTAGATTGGTGCTATAGTGTCCACTAAGCACCTTCTGCTCAAATTCCCTACAATGTCAGGAACAGTCGGATAGGCCAAAGGAGACCAGCTCTTGGGAACAACATGTTACAACATTAGTCTGTCAATCGATTATTCAAAACCCCAAAAGCCAAAAAACCTCAGCCAAACCACCATAAACAACCAAATCCCCATTAAAGAGCTTGATAACATAAAAGATAATGTTGAGAACCGACCTGAACCAGAAGGTAAGCTCATGACACTCCAAGTCGGCAGAAGCAAAGATCAAACAGTTAGAGTGGGCTCGAACATTGCACCGGAGAATCTAAAAAAGCTCACTGACCTCCTTATAGCGAATGTCAACCTGTTCGCATGGACAACATCAGACATGCAAATATTGACCCAAATTTTATTTGTCATAAACTTGCTGTAAACATAAGTGCCAAATCGATCTACCAAAAGAAAAGAATTTTTGGCCCTGATAAATAAAAAGCAATCCAAAAGGAAGTGCAAAAGCTGCTCAATGCCAACTTCATAAGAGAATTACTATATGCTACTTGGCTGTCTAATGTAGTCATGATGAAAAAGACAAAAGGAAAGTGGAGGATGTGCGTGAATTTCTCTGACCTTAATAAAGCTTGCCCAAAAGTTTCTTACCTCTTCCCGAGTATTGACAAACTCTGGATACAATCTCTTAAGCTTCATAGACGTATACTCGGGCTATAACCAAATCAAAATGCACCACGATGACGAGGAGAAAACATCCTTCATTACTAAAAAAACAATTTATTGCTACAAAATGATGTTGTTCGGCTTGAAAAATGTTGGAGTGACATACCAAAGATTGGCAGACAAGGTTCTCCAAAATCATATAGGGAGGAATGTCGAGGTATATGTCAATGACATGTTAGTAAAACCATGTTCCGATCTAGAGTACCTTGATGATTTGGAAGAAACATTCATCGAGCTGAGAAAGCATAACATGCACCTAAATCCCTCCAAGTGTGCATTCAGGGTTGAGGTTGAAAAATTCCTAGGATTCATGCTAACTCACCGAGGCATTGAGGCCAACCTGGATAAATGCCAGACCATTATCAATATGGAACCATTAAGAACTATCAAAGAGGTGCAGAGATTAGCGGGAAGGATTACGTCCCTTTCCAGATTCATGTCCAGGTCAGCGGATAGATCCCTTTCCTTTTCCAAAACTCTTAAACAGATTAAGAATTTTCAATGGACCATAGAATGCCAACAAGCCTTCGATCAATTAAAGCAATATTTGGCCTCACCACCCATTCTTTCTAAGCCAAACAAGGGGAAACATTGTTTATATACATGGCCAGCAACGACCAGGCAATCAGCTCGGCTCTTATCCAAGAAGAGCATAAATTTCAATTCCTCATATACTACACCAGTCATGTACTCCAAGCCTCGGAACTTAAGTACCAAAAAATTGAAAAACTCGTCTATGCCCTTCTCCTCTCAGTCTGCTGTCTACGACCATACTTCTAGAACCATCCAATAATTGTCTGAACTAACCAACCAATACGGTAAGTCCTCCATAAGCCTGATCTAGCAGGGCACATGCTTGGATGGTTTGTAAAACTTTTCGAGCATACCCTTTTGTACGAGCCAAGAGGAGTAGTTAAAGCCCAAGTTCTAGCTGATTTTGTGGTAGAACTCACCTGACCAGAAGGACCCTAATCAAAAGAGCATACCAAATGGACTTTGTTAGTGGATTGATCCTCTGACCTCAAAAGAGAGGGAGCAAGAATAATCATAGAAGGACCAGAAGGAATAATCATAGAACAATCTTTACGTTTCGAATTCCCCGTCTCCAATAACCAAGTAGAGTATGAGGCTCTTATCGCTGGTCTACAATTAGCCTTAGAGCTCGAAGCATAAACTTTCAAGGTCCTAAGCAATTCACAGCTGGTGACCAACCAAATAAAAGGATAGTATCAAGCAAAAGACCCTTAAATGGCTAGATACTAGGACAAAGCCAAAACCCTCATATCTAGCCTCAAGAAATTTAAAATCTACCACATCCCAAGAAACAAAAATACCCGAGCCAATCTCCTCTCAAAGCTCGCCAACAGTAAGAAACCGGGCAATAATCAAATGGTAAGAAACACTCCTCAGCCTGAGCATCGAACATGAAGTGTTCGGTATAGACAATGAAACCCCATCCTGGACTACCCCAATCACACACTACCTCAAAATAGGAGAACTACCAAGTAAGAAAGTTGTAGCTCGAAAACTCCAACTGACGGTTTGCAACTACTGTCTTGAAGGAGAAATGCTATATAAACAAGGCTACTACACTCCGGTCCTAAAAGGCCTACCCCCAGAGCAATCTCACTATGTTTTGAAGGAAATTCATGAAGGCATCTGTGGTCACCACATCGAAGCACGCTCACTGGCAGCCAGAGTTCTCCGATCTAGTTACTACTAGCCGACCTTGTGAGCTGCCGCTTCTGACCTCATGAAAAAGTGTGCCAAGTGCCAAAAATTTGCCAACATTCACTTGGCACCATCCTTCGACTTTCACATGACAGTCGAGCCATGACCATTCTGCAAATGGGGACTAGACCTCCTCGGTCCTTTCCTAATAGTAACCGGACAAAAGAAATTTCTAATTGTTGCAATTGACTATTTTTCTAAATGGATTGAGGCTGAACCCTTAGCTACCATCAAAGCAAAAGAATGCTAAGAACAAACAATGAGACCTAGTTTACAGACTCAAAGTTCCAAAAATTTTGTGCCGACTTACAGATCAAGTTGAACTTCACCTTAGTTGAGCATCCCCAGGCAAATGGACAGGTCAAAGCAGTGGACCGAATCATCCTTGAAGGGCTAAAAAAGAAGCTGGATTGCACCAAAGGCAAATGGACTGAAGAACTCCCTTGGGTACTATGGTCTTATTGGACAACCCCCCAAACCTCCATAGGCGAATCGCTTTATAAACTCACTTATGGAGCTGAAGCAATGATACCGATAGAAATCGGAGAACCTAGCTGGAGAAGAGAACATTTCAATGCTGAGTAGAACCAAATAACAATGCATACAAGTTTAGAACTGTTGCAAGAAAAAGAGAAAAGGTCAGACTGAAAATGTTAGCATACAAGCAAAGAATCAAGAGATATTACAACACTAAAGTTCGGCCTAGAGAGTTCCGACCATGCAACCTTATCCTCCAAAAAGCCAACATCATAAGGAAATACCTAAACGAAAGCAAGCTCGCCCCAAATTGGAAGGCCCATATCGAGTTCAGGAAGTGCTGGGAAATGAGGCTTACAAACTTATGACTATGGAAGGCCTCCAAGTCCCCAGAACCTGGAATGTAACCAACCTCAAGATTTATGAAGAATAATACATATGTAACCTCAACTATGAGTGCAAGCATTAAAAAGACCAATGTCCTCTAAGCCAGTGAATTACCGAGCTATATCAAACATTTGTAACCTCAACTGTGAGTGCAAACATTAAAAGGACCAATGTCTAAGCCGATGAATTACCGAGCTGCATCAAACATTTGTAACCTTAACTATGAGTGCAAACACTAAAAGGACCAATGTCCTCTAAGCCGGTGAATTACCGAGTTGTATCAAACGTTTGTAACCTCAACTATGAGTGCAAACATTAAAAGGACCAATGTCCTCTAAGACGGTGAATTACCGAGCTATATCCAACATAACTTTACTTATAAGTGCAAACACTAAATCAAAGAATGAGCTTGTCCTAAGCTAGTGTAATCCTAGCTTGGTCAAGGCCAAATACTCTTAAAAAATTAATTACTGAGTTTGAAATATTAAATACTGAGCTTGAAATTAATCTTTCACCAGTTAAATCTATACGAATTACATTATAGTCTTATTAGATAAAATCCTCTGATTAAGACATTTTTCTAAGTAAAATTTAGATCGGATAAAGTCTATCTCGACTGTCAATAACCAAGCATGGGTCTTTCTTTTAATTATGACTATCTAACTTATTAGGTCCTAACTTTTAAAATAACAGAATGAAAATAATCTGTTCAACATTACAAAACCCCCTTTTAAAATAACCGAGCTTATTTTTCTAGGCATCCGAAGGAAGATTGATTTGCAAATCATTTCTAAATGAAGGCCCAGTCTGCGGAGTTAAGGTCGATAAACAAACTTGATAATTTAATGTGCATTTTGATTAAACTACGAGCAGAAAGAATAGAGACAGTTGGAGATAACAAAAACAAACTTTATTCATAAAAATCAACTGTACATGACTTAACATAACATTTACATAAAAATACAAAGACTAATCATCCAAGCCTCCCTCAACAGGGTGGACTTCAACAACCTCATTATCAGAGGCCGAGTTGAAATCCTCTTCGAATTCGTCTACTCAGAGCTCAACATCATCGTCATCATCTGGCTCCACCAGCTAGATGTCCCGGACCTTTTTGTAGTAGTCAAAGCCTTCCAGCTGAAGTTCGGGGAACTGTAACTTTACTTGCTCTATGGCTAGGTTAAAACTTTTTTCATAGGCGGTGACATAATTTTCCCTAATCTTCTTCTCGGCTTTGGCCTTCAGCCTGGCTTTGGACTATCGAGCTCGGTTCAGACGCCGGTCCCTTTGATACCAGGTCTCCCCCTCATCGATCTCTATTGAAAGAGCCAGTTCAAGGGTCACATGCATTTGCTCCGTGTCAGCGACATGCTGAGCCTCCAACTCGTCGTTTCAGCTCCAGACTCGGATGACCTCCTCCTCAGTCTTCTTCATGGGGTTGTCTACTTTGGCCGCCCTCTCCTGCAGCTCCTAGACTACAACAAGGTCCCGTGCCACATTGGACAGCAGATACTTGTGTAGCAGCTCGTCGGATGCCTTGCCCACCCAATCTTTATTAGTAGGGTTGATCACCGAGTCTAGCCTCTCGTGGAAGGGGAACTGCGCATTCCAAAAAGACATGCTGGAGTGATTTTGGTCCCCTTTAGCAAGAGTAGCAGAAAAAATTTCAAAGTGCCTGACCTCGAAGTTAGGGTCACTGCCAGGTTGGCTGGAGGTAGGATCTGGCCTCTTGAGCTTGGCTTTAAAGGAGGTCTTTTACCTCTTTGCCCCTTTGTCCTTCCCTCGGGGCTCAACAGTGACAACGCAAGTTTCTACCTGGTGCTTCCTAGTGGCGACCACCCTGACAAGCTCGGCGATAGTCACCCCGGGCTCTCTACTCTTCTTCTAAGCCGAGATCTTGGCAAGCTTGGACATGCTCACCATATCTACTTTGCTAATTTTTTCCACTACAAGATAAATAAAGATCAGTTAGTTGTCTTAGCAGAGACCCAAGTAAAAAAAATAGTAAATACCGACCAATTAAATTCTTGGCTCTCAGCTTGACCAACTCGAATTTCTCGTACATAAGCTTGGAAATAATTCCTATGATCTAGCGAGCTTCCTAATCGTACTCACCTAGAGCCCGACTCAGATTCTATTAATGTGCTAATTCCATCTTAAAGGGAACCAAGGTCTCCCATCCTCGTGCAGGAAAAAACCTTTGTTCGCCCAGGGTACCATATCCCAGGTCGGAACGGTTACTCGCAGAAATTGGTGTTTTCATCCTTCGCCAATTCCTCGACGAGTTTCATCAAACATAGTTGAGGGCGGTTGGCAATATACATGAACTCCTGCTCGAACTCTTTAGTGTCTTTTAAAGTGAAAAAAAAATGAAAGAATACATCTACTCGGGGCATCTATGGATAGCAAATTGCACATGACTTGGAAACTCCAGAGAAAACTCCACCTATTAGTATGGAGTTTTGTAGGGGCTGCGTTCACTACATGGAAGAACTCTATCTCAAACTCCATAAGAGGAAGCTCGGCCCTCGCTCTCTCTATGTATGCTATACTAAAAGTAAAAAAGTTATTGTTCGGACAATCCTCACAAAAGGGGGAACTTCAAGGACAGGCTTCTAAGTCAAAATCGTGATAGTCCCAGTTAATATTACTATAATTCTCTTTCATTTTCCCAATATAACTAGGTCGGATTAACGAGTAAATCGACCTAATACCCCGATGAACAAAAAGAGGAACAAAGATGTTCACTTGAGGGACTTCCTCAGAAGACTCACTAGAAGACTCAGAGGATCGACTAAAAGACTCATTCGATGAACTCATTTTTATGACCCGATCTAAGATTACCCAAGTACAGCCAAGGAAAGGGTATAGACTTTACTTGATAAACAACTAACCGAGCAGGAAATTTTGAACAAAGCAAAGTTTGCTAAAACTCTCACCGACCTAATCACCGATCTTTGAAGATTTTGTAAAAGAGTAGAATGAAATTTGAGAACTCCCTATATATAACGACAATCATGGATGATCTAATGGTTTGACTTAATCGCATCTAACAGATAGAGAGTAGCTGCCTCACAGCTCGGGAAGTCCAAACGTCACCTCCGCAATAGCCTTTTTGCCTCGAGAAGTGCAAATCGTAGCGGTCATCATTGCGACCATACTTGTAACCACTCACGTTACGCCACGTGGCCTTATGTTGAGTAATGAACAGTCATCGTAAGGCAGTCATTTTTAACCCGTCTTATAGCTCAAAGATCGTTCACATCGAATTCTGAGCTTCAAGGGGGCAAGTGTAAATGCCTCATCTTAAGCCTAATTTCCAAAGGCCTATTACACCAAAAAGCCCATTACACCAAAGGCCCAAATTCATACCTACCAGCATACTACCCCCATTTTTCTCAGCACCCCTATAAATAACTCCTCCGTTATAGGTACAAGACTTTTGACTCATTACCATTAATGACCCCTTTTTAGCTCGGACTGACCTAACTTAATCTTCAGAGCCTGAAAACATAAGTTCGGCCCTTTTAACTTGTGCAGATTAGCTCGATCTCACATGACCTCCGAGATTCACCCAACTTTGAGTTCAACTTAGGCATCGTCACAATAATTTAATTTTCTAACATAAACTAACATGTTTTAAGTTTTACCAAGATAAGTAATAGATTGTTTTGTTTCAGCACACTTTCACTCTAACAAATATTATTATTATTATTTTATACATTTAGTATTTAACTATATATAATGATGAAAATATGTGTCTTTTTTCTTTATGAGAATGAAAATATATGTCTCGTACATTTTTTTATATGAAGATTCAAACACATTACTCATCAATGAGAACTACATCAAGCAAAAAGCTAAGTGGCTCATCCACCCAACAAATTGTAGACACAAGGGTTTTGTCATAATAGGCCAACTTGTGACCTACCTGATTAGCTATTCTAGGGACCCAACTAAACTCCACATTATGTATCAAAGAACAAAGTTGATGAATGTCCTCAAGCACCACTTCCATGGTAGATAGATTGTGCTCTTTCTTCCTCAGTAACCATATAATACCCTGCGCATCACCCTCTATACATAGGTCATTGATGCCCCAAGTAGAAGCTAGTGCAAGACCCTCACGACAAGCAATGGCCTCCATGATATCAGCTGCAGAGTGATACGAATCTTAGAGGAGTATCATATAATTATCCTAGCTTTTCTCTTATCTTTATATTAGTAATTGATTATCTTATTTGCAATTAGGACTTAGTTAAGATTAGCCTATCTTTAGGAATAACTATCCTATCTTATTTGGTGGGAGTTACCAAGAAAGATTTGTATGCTTATGTGATAAGCATGGTAGCTTTAAGACTGTGTCTATTTAAAGGCTTAAGACCATCAATTATAGTCAAGCATAATATTAATCAAATAGTTCTTTACTTTCATGAGTCCAAGTTATATGATTTGGTAGTAGTGCCAAATGCAACCCAAAAAGAGAGAATCAAGAGGTTAGAAAGTGATGTTGCAAGGTTGACAAAAAGGGTCCAGGGGCTAGAGGCAAACATGAACACTTGCTTCAGTGTGATTGATGCAAGGCTCGATGAAGTGATGGGTGCTTTGGCCAAACTCTTGATCCAACCACATGAGAGAACAATAGAGGAAAAACCTCTTAAAGTTGTGACGGTGGCAAAACCAAAGACGATGGATGGAGCATCCAACCATGCAATAACAGGATATATCAAAATGGACTTCCCTTGCTTTGGAGGAACTAAACCCACTAAATGGTTACATTGAGTGTGCCAATTTTGTCATTACCAAAGGACCCAGCAGATCAACAAGTTCTCTTGGCTTCCTTGCACATGGAAAGGGAAGCAAATCAATGGTTGTAGTGTACCTACGCTGTAAAAAGGTCGAAGCTGATGTGGGAAATATTTAAGCAAGATCTGTTGATGTGATTTGGGTCCATAGAGTTCAAGGATTTTGATGAAGCCTTGTTAAAGATCAAGCAATCGGGGTCACTACGCGACTACTTGCGCAAATTTGAGCACTTGGCCAACCGAGTGCAAGCTTGGCCCCAAAAGGTGTTGATTGGAGCCTTTGTGAGAGGGTTGAAGGATGAATTAGTGGGAGGTATTTGGATGTGGAAGCATAAGACCTTAAGGGAGGATATTGATTGCACAAAAATGAAAAATGATCAACTATCTTGCACCTTCCAAGATGTAGAAACGCTACCCATCAGCAAGGAATCATCAACAACCACTACCTTGTAGCAATGGCTGCCTCATCCCAATACTGCTAGAAACTAGCAAAGAAAATTAAAGTTTTTAAATTTAAGTCCAAATTTTTCATCAACATTCTTTGCTTATAAATAGGCTGCAAGCATATTGGTAAAAATACACATACAAAAAAAAAAAAAAAAAAANAAAAAAAAAAAAAAAAAAAAAAAAAAACACAAAAAAACACAAGCACATAATAGAGAGTTTCAAAGAAGCACAACAAAATTTCCATCAATCTAGGCATAACATGTGCCCACTTTTTTTTTGTTAATTTTTCACTTGTTATTAATTTTGCATTACACAGAGAGCACACAAATCAAACCCACATTTTTTTTTTTAAAAAAAATCACTTGCCATCCTATTTTTTTTTTTCTCTATTTAGCTTTTGAGCAAGGGAAGGGTGGCAGTGGCTCCACCATATTCTAATTCACTCATTTTTCTTAGATAAGACAACCTAAAAATTTTAAAGGATCCAAACAAAAGAGACATCGTCAAAGAGAAGAACCAATCTTTTTGCTAACCGAAAACCAAACCCATGGTGAGGTGGCTCCATCGGTGGCGGTGGTTCCACCAAGCTCGTCCCCAAACCCCCAATTTCTAGAGAGACAAGCAATCTAGAGAGAGAAACAAAGTTTTAGAGAAAGAAATAGGGATATTTAGAGAAGTAGAGAGAGGGGTTTCTTACCTTAGCCATCATTGGTTGAGAGGTGAAGCCAAGTCCATGGATTTGAGGGGTACGGAGGTTTTGCTTTTGTCTTCCCCCTTTGCTCTCTGCTTCTTCGTTTCTTCTTTCTTCTTCTCAATGGCTTTGCTTCTTTTTTTTCCTTTTACTTATGTACTAACCTATTTATTTAAGGAGGTTTCTTAAATGCTTTTCGTATTTACGTGATATGTCATACCACATAGGAATAGTCAATATATAAATGACATGTATACAAGTCAAATGTTTTCAAGTTTGTTTAAGAAAATAAAATAAATTATATTTTATATCCAATAAAATATAAAAATTATGTATGCTTGTCATGTCAGTGTAATATGACATACTCATGTTGTATCATAGAATCTCGTTTATTTAATTAAATTTTTGCTCTTTATTTAGTTTAAGTTTTGTTGTTTTTGGACTGAGTTTAATTTGCGTGGGTTCATGTTTTTCATTTGGGCTAATCCATCACTTCAGTTTTCTTTTATTAGACTGTTAGGGTCTGGGCCGAATTGGGCTTAACCCATTTAACTTAATTTTATTTTTATTGCTGGCTTATCTGTTTGGGTCAAGGTGGCTATGGGTTAATGGCCCAATTTGCTTCATTTTGTTTTATTTCATTTCTTTGTTTACTTATTTGTTGGGCCTAAGCCTATTGATAATGTTGTTCTATTTCCTTTTGGTTTCCATTTATTGCTTTACTCTCTTAGGCCACTTATTATTGTTCAATTGGGCTGGTTTGTTTTTTTGTTTTGTCCCACTGGTCCAGGCCCACGAAATGGGTTGTTGGGTCCATCTTTTTTTTTTTCAACTTCTTGTTCTAGTTACTAATTGGATTAGGCCTTCTTTTTTAGTACTAGTGTTTTTAGTTTCCATTGATCAATAGTAATATGTAGATTATGTGTGTTAGTAATCTACATTATGTGTTGTTTAGTGATTAAGCTCAATTTTTTTTTTTTGAAAATGAGCATATTTTTTTAATTATTTCTTTGTCTACCTTATGTGCTTTATTATTATACTATTTTTAGTTAGTTTCACTTTAAAAGTGAAATAATTTTATTTTCGACAACGAAATAAGTTAGGAAATAATTGTGATGACAATTTTTTCTAACATTCTCAAGGTGAGGGGCAATTTCTTTATTTTGCCATAAGCACTAGCGAGACTTATGAAATCCTCAATATTTTACTTTTATGTTTTTCACTTATTATAAATTTTTTTAGAGAATTAAACATTTTTTTTAATGATAGAATAGATTGGGAGAGGATTGTGACGATAATCGATAGAGACATCCAATAATCTTGAAGCAGTATTTAGATTTTGCTAGAGGTATTGGCTAGATCTAATGATAAAAATTAAAACATACAAACAAAATTTCTTATAAATTTTATTAAAATAAAGAAGAATAAATTTACAAAGCCATAACATTTTGAGCTTGTTATAGCCTATGGATATTGTTCCAAAATAATGGCATTTTAGTCACTCACTCATGTCATAGTCATTTTCTACTCTTGACAATATGCATGACAATGTGAGACATTTAAAAATATGAGTTTTAAAATATTTTTATTTTACAAATAAACTTAAGAACCAATTTTATTCAACAATTTTAGATGATGTAAGATTAAATTGGTAACCGTCCTGTAGAATGAGCATCGTAGGTGCTAACACCTTCCCTACGTATAACCAACTCCCTCACTCAATTCTGGTAACGTAGACCAAACTTTTTCTTTTATATAAGTGTCAAATCGTGCCTTAAATCGATTGGTGGTAACTCAATCTCTTTTATTCAATCATTTTTTCAAAATTTCACATTTTCTTCTTACACTATAAACAAAATTTTTTCTCTTTAACAATTATTTTGTTTTTGTTTTGCTTTTTATTATTTTTTTTTTAATGTTTTGGGATTTTACCTCCATGCGTCGTTGAGCGCCCCCTCCAAAAGGAACGTTGTGATAGTGGTCATGAAAAATTTTGAAAATTTAACAAAGAGTGCCACTCACCTAGAATTATTTGTGATTTTTGTCACTTAACAATAATTTTCTCAATTTTTTTTAATAAAATGGAAATTCAACCACCACAATGAAACTATTCAATATCGCATGTCATTATCCTGACATTTTGCTGACCAAATTATAAAATCTCATTCAACGATCTTGTCCTCTCAATTCTTCCTCTTAATCTTATTTTGTCTCCCATATGGACAAACACAAGGACAAGCCAGAGAGAGAAATGGAAAAATCATTGGCCATAACAGTATTATGCGTTCTCATTGTTGTAGTACTTATATGGGTATGGAAGTTGTTGAACAAGTTTTAGCTGAGGCCTAAGAGTCTAGAGAAGTTGCTAAGAAAGCAAGGTCTTCAAAGAAATCCATACAAGCTCCTAGTTGGGGACACAAAGGAAATGCACAAGATGCAAAAAGGAAGCTGAATCCAAACCTATGAATCTTTCAAATGATATTATATTGTGCGTCAACATTCATGTTCTTCATAACGTCAACAAATATGGTATGTGAAGGTTGTATGATCTATTCCTAGAGGGGGGGGGGGTTAAATAGGAATTGTTAAAATTAATTGCAAAAAGCAGTTCTAGTATATATTAATTCAAATAATATATCTGCTTAAAAACTAGTTCTTCAAGCTTGAGAACTAGTTCTTTGATAAATTCCAGATTTGAACAAAAGGCAATGATTGGAGCCTTTGTGGGAGGGTTGAAGGATGACGTAGTGGGGGATGTGAGGAAGTGGAAGCCTAAGACCATAAGGGATGTTATTGATCGTGCAAGAATAAAAAATGATCAATTGTCATGGGCAATCCAAGATGATGGTGTAGGAATAATGCTGCCAATAAAAAAGGAACCTCTGGTGATTCCTAGGAGGTTGACATGGGATGAGATGCAAAAAAGGAGGGAAAAGAGTTTGTCCTTCAATTGTGATGAGGGTTTTACTCCAAGACACAAATGTAAAAAGTCACAATTGCTAATGATCACCGCGGGGGAGCAAGAGGTTTGGGATGATAGCAGTGGGCTAGATATTAGAACACATGTTTCTTGCGGACAAGGAACTACTTGAAGAGGGGAGGAATGATACGTTAGGCATGAGTTGTAGGAGTTGTGGGTAGATAGGTCTCTTATCCTTATCTATTGTTATTATTATAGTTCCTTAGTTATTTATCTTTCAATTAGTATTATTATTGTATTGGGTAGTAGTTGTTTAGTAGGAGTCTTGTAGTCTTTTGGTTATTTTAAGTGTGCTAGGTCGCATTGTAAAGCAATCAATTATCAATAAACTAGTTCTTTGTTACAAATTGCATCAACATGGGCCTCATAACATTTTACATAAACGGTAATTTTAAAATTCTATGAGAAGTGGTTAAGAGGTAGTAGCAAAAAAATAGAAGTTGCATGTGAGAGTTTTTTTTATAATAAACTTGCAAGTACAATTTTTCCCTCTTTTAGAGCAAGAAGTTTTTATCAAGCATTCCTGCTGGTTAGTCTTAAACTTGGTGATTCTTATCAACATTTGTTTATTGACAAAATGATGGATCAATGATTGAAATTTTTTTTTTGTATTAAAATTTTCAGCCTTGAATGAGTCCTTCGTGTGAGCACATATATGTCAAGAGTATAATTGAAGGGCGTTATGCTTTGTTTGGGAGTTGAAGGGGGAAGGAAGGGGAAGGATACAAGAGGAACATGAGAGAAAGGGAAGGAAGAGAATAAAAAGGGTTTTCCTCTTCCTTGTTTGGATAATTAAAATAAACAAAAGGAAGAGCAAAGGAAAATAAATATCATATTGTAATGTACTTTTACAAATTTATCCTTTATTATTAAAATAGACTATTTAATATAAAATAGATTAATGCACTTCTTTTCTTTTTTTTCCCCTCTTCTATCAAACTGTACATTCTCTACCTTTTTTTTTCCTCTTCTTGTGCTATTTGTCATGCTCCATCATCACCATCTCCTCCTAGTTCTTTCTCCTCTTCCTTCTCCATATCAATCACCTGCGGTGAAGGCAAGCTGTGGTCGACAATGTTGAGAAGCTCGCCGTCACTCGGCAAGGGGATCTTTTCGCTGAAAAGCTTGGTTGCAAGGTTTTTATTTTCTTGTACTTTTTGGGTATCCAAACAGTAGTGGAAACGTGTGAGATTATTTGCTTTGGGTATGGGTCAAAATTTTCAAAAAATAGGAGTATAATAGTAGGTTTCCTCTTCAAACCCTGCAAATTGGGAAAACACAAATTTGGAGTCCAAAAAGGAATGCATGAGTTCGAAGCATCCCTTGGTTTCCTTTCCCTTTCAACCTTGAACTCCCAAATAAGGGAGAGGAGACACTCGATCAGTTCCTTCCTTCTCCTTTGCTCCCTACTTTTAACTCCCAAACACACTATAAGGGAAACTCTTACAAGCTTTTGTTTAGAGACTTTAAAGACTTCTCTAAGATGATGCAGGAAGCAACATCTAAACATATTTAGAGTTGTTGATTTTGAGATGTTATGCCACCATTGGTGGAAAGGATTTGAAAATCCATTCCCAAGTATTTGTAATTTGAATATCTGTAGTTTGAATAAATGATTGCTAGTAATTTGGATAATGTCAGGTTGCTAGGGTATGCTTGTATCTGGCATCAGAAAAGTATCAATTTCAGTTCTTTGTTCTTGTTGATACGTGGTATTGTATTAGATACTAGTAGGGCTTACTTTTTTGTGCCTAGAAATTACATACACCTAGGGGTGTTTTGCCAAACTCTGAAACCAGATAACTAGGTACAATAGGGATGCCTTTAAAATCTTTAGCATTATCATGTTATGTAACTACTTAATATTTAAATAACCCATTATTATTTCATTCATTTTCAAACCAAAACTAGTTCAAAAAATAAAAACAACTTTAAGTTGGTTTTCATATAATTAGCCTTTAATTGTTTCTCCTATCTTTTGACTGGAATTTTGTTTCGTTCTTTATTTATCTCTGTTAGCTTTCTCTCACTATTTAATTTAAATTTTTAATTCTTTATTCGTATCTCCATCTCTCATTCTATTTAAATTTTAACATCTGTTTATGATTTCAAAATTCAAAAAAAGTTCTGCAAATAATATTTAATATTAGAACTAGTTCGTAACTAAATTGTACCCAACCTAAGTACAATTTGCAGCTAACTTAAAATAAACAATTTTTAAAATTAGTTTAGGTTAAATGGTTGTGAATGAGTTTTACAGTTTGCAAAACTCTCACTAGTATATTGAATAATCTCTTCCTTCCCTCTCTAGTCCCTACACACTAAAACTGGTATGCTTAGGCAAAAAATAAATGTCCTTTACATATCAAAAAATTCAACTAATCCATATCTCAATACCACAATATACATGGTTTGAATCTCTAACCTACGATTCCCAAATGACAAGTGAGGCCTTTACTATAAAGTTGTCTCATTTTTTATTTTATTTGAAATGACAAATGAAACTGAATCATGAATGCAGTACAACAACCAAGAATTCTTGTGGTACATTGTGCTCTCTAAGTCTAGTTGGCTGAGTTGTTACTGAAAAACTAGTAGTTAGCGGTGTGTTATAGGCGGTGTTGTTAGGGATTTAGAGAAATCCAAAAGGTTTCAGGGTGGTTGAACTGGAACCTAGGGTTTTCCAATTTTTCTTTGAGGAAGAATGAACTTTGCGACGGGTGTTGAAAGGAACCCATGGATTTACAAGAATTGTTTTCTACTAGTGCAAAGGTGGGGATGTAACATGGATATGCGATCTGTCAACCTGAATGAAGTGACGATATGGGTGCAGGTTTGGGGCTTACCCATTCATTGCCAAACTAATTCCATAGGAAGGAAAATTGGGAATAAACTGGGGCATGTTGCTGATGTAGGACAATTCAAAGTGATGGGGAAGGTAGGTTTGATTTTAAAGGTGCTGGTAGCCATGGAGGTGACAGTCCCTTTGAAACATGGTATGAAACTAGCAAGCATGAAAGATGGTCTAGCTTGGGTAGATTTTCGATATGAGCAAATCCCACAATTATGCTACTATTGTGGGAAGCTTGGCCATGAAGAGAAGATGTGCTTAAATTTTTTGGATGATGAAGAGAAGTATGTGGTAAAGGATAAGAAAATGGGACCTTGGCTTAGGGCTGACCAAACGGGGCAAAGAGTGGAGGAGAGCCATGATAACAGTGAGAACATTAACCTAAATGGTGCAACATTCAACAAAGCGCCAGTTCATGCACATGCAACAACTAGTGACCATACTGAAATACTCTCTACTGTGTTGGCCAATCTTTCAATGGCTACAACGAATGGGAGAGACGGTGAAGGGCGTGGTGGCCAGGGGTCAGGTGATGGTGGTGGTGATATTGGCTCGGTTCTATTAAATATTGTCACACCATTGGCTGTGTCAAATGGCTCTTGCTTTCTTGTTTCGGTTGGGTTTGAAGTGAACCCAAAGGGAGGGGAGATGGAGCACACCTGTATAATTGCTGCGAATGGAGATAGAGTTGGAAGTAAAGTAAGTGAGACCGAACCCAGTGCTGATGAAACTTTGCTGCCACAGGCCGATGCCATGGTGCAAAAATAGGTACCTGATGTGAATTTTTATACCGACAAGTATACAAGGTCACACAAGTAATATAAAGATGAGTAGAGTATCGTCCTCAGGGATTAAGGCTAGCAACTACCAATTTCACCAATAATGATTCTATTTGGAAAGATTAATGATTTGAGAATGATTAATTAATTAAAACTAGAAAATAAAGCAAAAGCAATTTAATAACAATTAGACTAAGAAATTAACAATGAACAAAAGAAGCTTAGGGGTTGATTTCACTCAAATTTGAATCTGGTTATTTCATAGACAAAATAACCTTTGAGTCATTGAAGAATAAGTTAGTCTAAATACAAATCCTTTGTTGTTGGCCAATTTCCCTAATGTGATTGATCACAATCCTTTGGTGAAACAATCCTCCCTATCCCAATTAATTTCCCAATTCCTTAGTTCAATTAACTTGTCTAGGTGATTAAGCCCTAGGAAACTAATTCAAGACCACATAAACTAAGCTATCTATTCCTAGATTAACTTGATTTATGCTAGAGATTACAAGAGCACACCCATATCTTACTATCCCTAGCATCAACAGGAGCCAATAAATCATTCAAATGGTGGCCAAACATTCAAAAGCATTAAGAATGGTAAAATCTACTCCAACAAATAGATTTGTATCAAAATAACAATATACAACAACAAAACTTCATAAAAAACGAGCTACATCAATCCCCTAACTAAGATAGTTTAGCTACACATATTTAAACCAGAAAAACAGATAAATAGAGTCAAGATGGAATCAAAAAAACTCATTTTCATGAATTCTTTCAATGGGTTGATCTTCTATCTTGCTCTTCTTCAACCCCTTAGGGTTGGGCTGTCGCCTTTGGCTCTGAATCGTGCCTCTTGATGTCCAAAAGATGGAGCCCCCTTTTTTCCCCTCTTAGATGCATATATATACAATTCTAAATCTAGGGTTTCACCTTCAAACGCTCGAACACGGCCTCAAACACGACTGTATTCATTAATAGAGCTGGGCGTGTCACTTAAAGTTCTCTTTGGACCTCAAACATGGCCTCAGACATGGCCGTGTCACCTCAAAATCTTCTCTGGACTACAAACACAGCCTAGACATGGGCATGTTCTACACAGATTCTGATCGTGTTCCTTAGAAAACTAGAGGAGGGCTGTTTGGAGGTTAGACACGGGCATGGACACGGCGGTGTGGTGGTCGTGTCCCCTGTCTGCACTTCAAATTCTTCTATTTTTCCTCCAGAAACTACCTAAAATCCTTCCTTTAGCTTGATTGATGAGAGAAACACCTAAAACACAAATAGTGGGATTAAGTACCATGTTTAAAGTGAATTTGCTCAAATATAAGTAAGAATCCATTGATAAAAACATGGCATTTAAAGGCCTAAACAGCACCTATCAAATTCCCCCACGCTTAAGCAATTGCTTGTCCTCAAGCAATTCAAATCAGAACAAGTCTCTATCCAAGCTCTATCCCTGGGAAAACAGTTTAGTTCAAATAAGTTTATGCTATGTACTTTACCCTAAGCAGCTGCATTACTCAGTTTATATACTCAGCTCATGAACCCAATTACTTGAACCACAAAATTGTCTTAGCTCACCCCTTTGTATTTGAATAGAATTACCCTATGTTTATTACTATGATCTTAACAAGACATAAACATAAATACTTAATGTTAAGAACTCAAGTGTGCTATTATTTTTTTTCTTTTCTTGCATAGTTGGGGGTCCTAGGATGTGGTGTCCGGTCATTGCCTGCGACCCACATTCAACTAGTTATGCTTCATTGGCATACTCATATCCTTCTCCAATTTCAGGCAAAGAAGGTAGAGGAGTAGAGCCCTACTATGCTCAAAATAGCTACTCAAATAATTTTTTTTTTTAGAGAAATGAAAGGCACAAGGTATTATTCATATCAGATAGTCAGGGTTAACTACTACAAGGTTGTATTTCAAAATTCCAGGTCCACTGAACCCAAGTGGTTACCTCATAATGCAACTAGCTAAAAGGCAAGGTACTAAGCAAAAATAATCAAAAACAACACAGAAAAATAAAATTCCCCAGGAATGTCACCTCAAGAGCACAAAGTTCTAATTCGAATTACTTCAGACAACAACAACTTGTTTTGTTTAAGCACCATTTAAAAAAAAAAAAATTCAAGTTCAAGCCCATAGATATATATACCCCCCCACACTTAAGCATGACATTGTCCTCAATGTATGAAAAGTTAAAGTAAGAGGACAGATACTCCCTGAGTGAAGAGGTTCTTGATGTTCAGGGCAGGTGCTGGGGACATCTCAGTGATTCGGAAGGTGAGGCTGCAAAAAGAAATAAACAACTAGCAAGAGGGTAAAAAGATTGAGAACTATGAAAATTTACTGAAATACAAAACTATTAAAATCATGTCAAAAAGAAAGTACAAAAAGAAATAAATAAAAATAAACTAATCCATAAGTTGTTATCCAAAATGCTCAGGGTGTGATGTAGAAGGCAAGTCAGGTGGCTGAACAGACAGAGACTCAGGCTGTGGCGCTTGGGAGGAAGGGAGTGGGGGAGGAATTGGTGCAACCGGAGGAACTAGATCCGCATCCTCGTCTGCGTCGTGGAAGTGAGGTGAGCTGGGTGGTGATGGTGGCTAAAGTCCCATGCTCTGGCGCATCAATTGTAAGGTAGACTGGACCCAAGACATCCACTGTACCATATCATGACGCATCTGGTGGTGGTCCACGATGAGGTTGTTGAGTCGGGCCCGCGTCCCATATATTTCTACCTTGATGCGGCACAGCTGTCGCTCAATGTGTATGGGTTTTCGATCCTCCTCCTCAGGTGAAGTGAAAGGAACTCCTAGAAAGGGCTATAAGAATGAAGGGGCTGACGTGCTGGGGCCTGTTGTAGGTGGCTCATCTGCTCAGGGCTTTGCCGGGGCATATGTGGATGGTCCCTCTGTTGGTGATGCCTCGGGGACCGCACGTGGTGGAGCACTGACTAGAGTGAAATATATGCCCTGTGTGTCCGTGCGGCGCTCGACCATCCCCATGGCCTTCAGAGTGTCCATCCCTAACGATAGGGGTTGGCAGGCAACTATGAGAGTGGAAACCTCTCCTAAGACGTTAAGGTGCCGGGCTAGGCGGGTGATGACAGATCCACCCCCGATGGCTCCGAAGTTCCCCCGCTATAGATAGCCTCTGACTAGCTGAATGAATGCATAGCCCAGGTGGTAGTGATGTCTCTCATGAATGCACCGGAGGTAGAACATGTCTCTCTTGCTGACGACTCCGATGCTCTCTTGCCTCATAGTCAAGGAATGGACAAGGAGTTTGTGGATTAAGTGGAGGGCTGGTGAGCGAAGGGTGGAGGCCTTAAACCTCTTGGCCTCATGAATGGCCTAAGTGTTGATGGTCTTCCAGAAGTCCACAGGTTTAGTGTTTGACGAGTGCCAGTCCATGTCGCAGGAGTCATTGACAAACCCCTGCTCAGCTAGGCCTGCTGCCTCTGTGAACTCCTGGAGACTCATACTCTGCATGAATGTGCACAGTCGGAAACTAATGGTGTTTGGCTCGTTCCATGTGGTGTGGGAGTCTGTGAATGTGGCATTTATCTCCACTATGGCGAGAAACTCTAGAGTGAGTTCTCGGTATGTCGGCTCTCGCAGCTTAAAGATGCTGCCCCATTGGTTGGAGCTGAGTAACTGGAGAACCTCCTGTTCCACGCCCAACTCCTGTAGCATGAGCCAGTCTAGGAAACGGCTGGGTTCGAATGGCTTTGTGGACAATTTAGCAAGCCGCTCCCTGTGCTCAGCTCCTGGGAATCTGAGGAAGGGATGAACTGACGTATCAACAGCTTCGGATCTTCGCCTCTTGGCAGGTGGAGAAGGCGACTCCTGAGGTGTGGGGTGATTCTTCTGGGGTTGCAGTTTCTCACGTTGTTGTTGTGATTCCTCGATGCGCTTCATCATGTTGTTTCCTGCAAAAGCAAATTAACCAAGTGAATCTCAAAGCATGGAAAATCCTAGAAAACTAGACTTGCACCACTTATAAATGCATGTATACAATTCTTCAATGAGGAGCCTCATTCAATTCTAATCAGTGCCCTATAGGGAGTAACATGTATCCATAGTTTGGAATGAATTAACAAATCAGTGTACATCGACTCCCTTAGTGTGGGCAAGAACTTTGGAATAAAACAATAAATCATTTTCCATAGCTTTGACAGGAAATCATAAGAAACCAGAATTAATAAGAACACCATCAGTGGTAATTCTCTCATGACTCTATAGTAATGTCATACGTGGGGCAGTGTTAACAAATTGAAATTCAGCAAATCCCACAGTGGTGACAAGAAATCAGTATAAATCATAAGCAAAAAGAATAAAACCCCATTGGCTGGACAATATGCAATGATATTTCAATACTCCCCCACACCAATGATGAAAACTAGCAATTTCAGTGCCCCACAGTTGGTCTCCGAACCTATATCATTATCACACTTTGAAGTCCTAAAATCATGCAATTAATTAGATTACCCCTAGCAAATTCCACAATAAATCAACAATATGACTCACAGTAATAATGTGACAGTATCAGAATTAAATTCCTACAACAATTATATAAATGGTGGTGCCCACAGTAATGGAAATTGCAAGGGAAAGAAACAAACTCCCCAATGTTAACAAATTCTGTAGGTACACACCTACTGCCTCAATTAGCATTTATCAAAAATCAATTCCAATTCCGGTATTTTAATAGTTAAGCAGCAGCAATCACACAATAATAATGCAAGAATATCCATTTCCCACTAACAGTCCATCAAACTGAATGCCATTTCATAGGATTCCTATCCCCAGAATAGTAAACAGCCATATTACAAGAAATCTCCACACTTTCAGTTATAACAAGTCTAGTCCCTCAGCAAAGATAATAAGAAATCAGTTCCCAAAATGCGTGAAGAATGAATAGATTCCTCAACAATATCAAATGTCCCTTACTAAAAATTAATCAATCTAAATACCAATTACTACCTACAAATTATCCCAATAACGGTTGTGATAGCAATATGTCAACAATGACACTGCTTTACAACACTAACAATAGCAAAAACAACACAATTTGCCAAAGGTATTAACAAGTATGACAACAAGAGTTTATGCAAAATTGCAACTGTAACTCAATCCCTCAACATCAAAAAATCAATTTCCACAGAAATAAGGTAATAGCAACATCACAATAATGAGAATTTCAATAAAACCAATTCTTCAATGGCATTTTATCACAAACATCCCAATAAAACAGCAAGTCCCACAAGAAGATAGTTATCAATGACCATGCTATATTAACAGTACTTGCAAGAAGAAAAAATTGAGTCCTCAATATTAGCAAATTTTCTCATAACCATCAAATTTCCTAATGATAGTTATCAATATCAAATCCTCTTTGCAAGAATTTATTCATTGGCCATAGCACAATAGAAATTTCCCAGTAAACCAGTAATGTTGCTCATAGCACAATGTAACAGTAGCAAATTCAAATTCCCCACAACAATGGTAATTGTAAGAAAAATAGATTTCCACAATATATAAGCAATGTTACTCACAATGATGATAACAACACAAGCATCAGCAGGACTTTCACACCAAGAATGCAGCATTATTAATTAAAAATTCCCCACAACAATGTTAAAAGCACAAGAATGAGCAATTTGCAGTAAACGCACAAGTTCCACAACAAGGATTTAACAATGGCAGTACCCATAGGCAATCAAGCAATCTAAATACCAATTCTTGTAGTAAATCAGCAAAAGCACCAATTCCCGCAACAGGAAATACAAAGCAGAACAATCCCCCATATTCCCTCACCAAATAAACAGGAAATTCACAGTAACACATAGCGAATACGCAGTTAAGCAGTAAGAAAGAAAAGCAAGAGTGAAGGAAGAGAGCATACCTTTGGGTGGAGGGAAGAAAATGAATATGTGCATAAGGAACAAATCAACAAAATGCCTAAGGTGGGGTGCAGTGTGAGAGTGGATTTAAGCAAGAAATTTGGGGTTTTGAGGAGGTGGTTTCGCCAAAAATAGAGGTAGGAGTGCCGGCGGGGTTAGGGATTTGAGAGAGAGTGAGAGAGATTGGGGTTTTTTGAAGTGGAGGAGTGATGCGTGATTCAGGATTTTAAATTGGACTACACGACACGCCCACAACATGGTCGTGTTGTGTGGCGTGTTTAGGTCTGAGTGAGAACACGGGGATTTAACACGTCGTGTATCGGGCCGTGTTTAATGAGTGGAAATGTCATTTAAGTAACACGGGTAGAACACGCCCGTGTTGTGTAGGCGTGTTGGTCTGGGTAAGTAACACGGGGTCCTAACACGAGCTTTGATGTGGTCGTGTTTCATGAGTTCAAGTTCTTTAACGGACACGGGGACAACACGGCCATGTTGTATGGTTGTGTTGGTGTTATGGCATGCTTAAATTTACCTGGGTAGGGACATGGGCATGTTGGTGATGCTTTTGATTCTGATCAAGTGACATGGACATGAACATGGCCATGTCATGGGCCGTGTTCTCCATTTCGAGTCTCTGTAAAGCGCACACAGGGCAAAGCACACACAGGGCAAAGCACACTCGTGTTGCAGACCGTGTTTCACATTTTGAGTTTGCAGTGAGGCCAGTTCCCAGCGCCAACATGGCCAAGAACCTCTTTGTTTACACACTTAAAACAAATTTAACTTAAGGGAGAGTTAAAACACAGACTAGCAAACCTTAACTAACAGAAAAACAAAGACAAGAACAAAGTTATTGCAATATGCAAAGAAAGAAATAAGTTACTAAGATAAAAATGAATTGAGAAGTAAAAGAGAAAGGATAAAGTGCTTGGGTTGTCTCCCAAGAAGTGCTTGTTTTATAGTCCTCAGCCTGACTATCACAGGAAAGTACCTAGCAAATGACAAAATTCAATGCAAGATCAAAAGTTAAGAAAAATAGAACTCAACAAATAGCTGACTATTCGAATCAAATTAACTGATAGAAAATTAAAAATCGAAACTAGGACCTTATTGATTACTATTGATATTACTAAAACACTGTTAATCCCCGACAACGGTGTCAAAAACTTGATGTGAATTTTTATACCGATAAGTATACAGGGTCACACAAGTAATATAAAGATGAATAGAGTATTGTTCTCAGGGATTAAGGCTAGCAACTACCAATTTCACCAATAATGATTCTATTTGGAAAGATCAATGATTTGAGAATGATTAATTAATTAAAACTAGAAAATAAAGCAAGAACAATTTAATAGCAATTAGACAAAGAAATTAAAAATGAACAAAATCCCCTCTTAGCTGAGTACTCTCCCCCTTGGGTGGACTTAGTCCATGAACTTAGCACACGATGAGATCATCTTGGCTCAGGAGAACGTGAAGGGTGACTAGTGGATGGTGAAAATGAAGGGGTACATGTAACTGAGTCAACTCGGTGATGAAGAGAAGGGGTATATGTAACTCATACCAAGTCAACTCGGTGAAGGGGTACTTGGGCATGCACTCCACGTGAAGAATGGCATTTACATTATCAACCTTGGTAAAACATAGGAAAAGCTTCAGTACAGCCAGGCCTTATGGTCAGAGAAAGAGATGAGAGTGGGAGGGAGATGGAGGAGAGAAAGAGAGATGAGAGTGAGAGGGAGATGGTGGAGAGAAAGAGAGATGAGAGTGAGAGGGAGATGGCGGAGAGAGAGAGATGAGAGTGAGACGGAGATGGTGGAGAGAAAGAGAGAGATGAAAATGAGACGGAGATGGCAGAGAGAAAGAGAGATAAGAGATGGAGGAGAGAGAGATAAGAGAATGAGAGGGAGATGGAGGAGAGAAAGAGGGATAAGAGTGAGATGGAGAGACAGGGAAGAGAGAGAAATGAGAGAGGAGGGGAAGAGAGGGAGGGGGGATTTTTTTAAAATTTTTTAATGTGCCACGTCAGCACATAACAGACACGTCAGCACTTAACGTGCCATGTGGCATTTTCGGTTAAATCCTACTAACAAACCCTAGCGGAGGATTAAAATGGCGGACAGAATGATCTTTCAGGGACTAAAGTGTCGGTAAAAATGATTGGATGACTAAAGTGTCACCGAAGCAATCTTTTAAGGACCAAAAAGGGGTTTTACTCAAAAATATATTGCCTACCACTCAAGCTTTGACAGCTCGTGGGATTGAGATCCCTAACGTGTGTGGTCTTTGTCTAGAACACCAAGAATCTTCACTGCATGCTTTATTTCTTTGTCCTGAAGTCTGGGAAGCTTTGGAACTGGGTTTCAGTGTAGATGCTTGTGAGATGGAATCATTTTCCTGCTGGTTTTTGCAAGTGGGTCAGGGTTGGGATGAGAGAAAATGGGCTCTCATGGTGCTTGGTGGCTATACAATCTGGTAAAGACACAATGCGATTATGGTGGGAAGCTCTGCCATGCCTATTCATTAGGTTAGGCACACCGTCAAATCCTTGTAGGAGGAGATCAAGTGTGCCCATTCGGCACCACCTCAAGCTTCAAGTGTGCATGCGGGGCTCTGGGTGAGACCCATCACGCCAACTTTAAAACTAAATGTAGATGTTGCTTTATCAGAAGTTGGTTTGGGCTGCATGGGTGGTATGGTGCGCGATGGGGAAGGGTGGTTTGTTGTTGCTTGGTCATGTCTTGTACCAGATGCGCCACCCATTGAAGAGCTTGAAGCCATGGCATGTAGAGAAGGCTTGAAACTGGCTCTATCATGGGGTATGACTAGGATTTGTCTGGAAAGTTATGCACATGGGGTGATCTGAGCTCTTAATCGGAATGACAATTTTCTGTCTCCTTTGGGTCTGCTACTAGAGGATATCCACGAGCTGGGTAGAAGCCTTGTGTGTTGCTCTTTTAACTGGGTTCCAAGGCAAGCCAATCAAGTAGTGGATAGGCTTGCTTCATTTGGTGTAATGTATCAACTTTAACAGTTTGGCATGATATGTCTCCAGATTTTATTTCAGATGTACTTTGTTTTGATGTTTAATGGAATTTCCATTTTCAATAAAAAAAAAAAGAATTCCAGTGGTACATCCACCCAAACTTGTTTTCTAGTCATAGTTTTCTTGATACCTGACACAATGACTATTGAGCCGAAGAACCTCTGACTTGTCTTATATCTTTTAGTAACGTACTCAATGGCGGGGCTTAAATTAAATTTTTGGGGGCCACAAGGATACTTAGTAATCAATATATAAAAAAACTTGCAATGATATATATCTTCTAAAATATCCATACTTAGAAAAAATGCATCATATATTTAAACTTTTTCGTCCCCTTTTTATCTTCCGTTCATACAGCACTCGGAAATTGGAAAGAAAAGTGCTCTAGCCTTTAAGAGCCCATGTGAGGAGCACTCGCATCCAAATTTTTTTTTTTATACATTAACTAATTTATTTAGGAATTTGTGGGCTATTAGGTTTTGGACTAAATTCCATAATACAACTTGTATTTTTGTGGGCTTAATATTTTAAAAAAATAATATAGACTTAATGGTTTTTTTTAGTAACTTTGTGGACTTGTTTTGAGATAGCTAATAGATCTGTAAACTAGTTTTAAGGACCATATTAAATTTTTTAAAATATTTTGAGGGGGTCAAATAAATTTTTAATGTAAATTACATAAAAAAAATTTCTTCCCTAGATCCACCCAACCTATCTTCTCATGACAAGCACTACAAGAAAACATGAATTTTCTCACGGACAAAATCTGTGAGAAAAGCTTTCTCATAGAAATAGTACAATGAGAAAAAAAAAAAAAAAACCTGTGAGAAATCAATCTCACGAAAAAAAAAGCCCATAAGAAATTTTCTCATGGATTTTTTCTCAGAGAAAGGCATGTACTAGTGGGAAGCTTTCTCACAAACATATTCCATGAGAAATGTTGATGAACTCCAAGAGAAAACAGCAAAATTAGTGATTCATTCTCACGAGTCTTTCATGGATTCGTTTGTGAGTAATTATGTGAGAAAGATGTCTATAAATAATTTTTTGAAATACTAAGTCTGTAAGAAATTCCGCAAGAATGTTATTGTGACTACTAATGTTGGATTCATTTTTTGGCTATCCATTAACTTGCAAACTTTCAAAAACAGCATCACATGAACAAAAACAACAGCAGAAGACCAAAATGCATTAAATTTAATACATTACAAATCAAATAATAATATATCACAAAAATGTATACAAATTACGTCAAATGTAATGTTAATATGTCAAAAATCTATATAAAAGGATGTAAGCCTCATCATCCATGTGGTGTTAAGGTACTAAAGCATCAACATCTCTCTATATAGTAGCACCAAGAAGAGATTCAGTAGGAAGAGGAGTTGGGGGATGGGAATTAGTTGAAGGGGCTCTATGCCACAATAGTATGACACATTAGTTAACATAAAATATAACAATTAATTCAGCAACATACAAATATAATGATTGGTAATTAATACATAAGCAATGAAATTTTTTTTTTATTGAACCAGTGTCATTTTAATCACTTCGTAGTACATAATCACTTGGAGGATCCTCATCGGTTTGTCAATCACTGCTATTATAATCATCTTCTTCGCCAACTGCTTTTATGTCATTGTCATTTTCATTTACAAAATTCTAATTTACTGGTGTGTCCACTTCCTCAGAAGCAATTGTAGTGTTATCTCTCAAATCTTGATCATTTTGATCATCATCAACAATTAACTCTGAAGAGTTATGAGGTATATCTTGGAAAGGAGCATATGGGGCATCAATTGTGTGCCTATCTTTGGTTTTAATAACATGCAACCAATCCCACTTGTTAGGAGGTGCAAAATAAACTTGTTCCGCTTGTTTGTTCTGCTAGAATTTACCTCCACAAATCCATATTTCGGATAACTCCTTATACCCTGATTAGAAGGATCAAACCAATTGCAATTGAAGAGTAATAATCGCTTAACATGTAAACATACTCTATGTCAATTATTTCTTTTAATACGCCATGATACGAGTGTTGTGAGAAATCTTAACGCAAGTGTACGTTATCGTTTCCAAGTAATAAGATGAGATAGAGTTATCGTTCCCACGAGGACTAATGTATCAACTACCGAAATTGGGTTAACCTTAATTTTATCTAATCAATCAATATGGAGAGATTTTCAAGAAACAACCAAAATAGGATAAAAACAAACTAAACCAGCAAAATAACAAACTAAACCAGTAAAATGATAAAATTATCAAGAGAGAAAACATCTAGGGCTTTTGATTTCACCATAGCTATTCCGATTTGCTATTCCTAATTCATTAACCAAGAACAATCTTCCTTAATTGCTAGCCAAGAACCCTAAATTATTTATTAGCCTTTCCCAAGGTCAAACAAAAGTATTTCTAAGTTATGAACCACGATATTCCTATGTGAATTGCGAACAACCTAGAAATTCGCTTAATTCTATGGTTCTTTTTAAATAGCTACACAGGCCATGGAGATATATTCCTATCCTACATACAACCTATGTTCTTAATCTCTTTGATCTTTAATTACAAATTACCTCCCAGTCTCATTGTAATTATCTAATCAACTAATTGGTGATTAAGCAATTAGAAGCATGAAGATTTGAGAAGAAGAAGACAATTTTATAAAGGAGTTCTTGAATTAAAGAAATAGAAAATAACAAATCATCCTAGCTAGGCTACATCATAGCCCTAGAAGGGAATTTAGTTCATGCTATAAGAAGAGAACAAGAAAGAATAAAATTTAGACATGATTCAAAGGTAAAAGAGGAAAAACTCTGGTTTGAAGCTCAAATCAGCTTCGCATCTCCTTCCTTCAATCCTTGCTTTGCCTCCTTTGTGCCTCCAAAAATGTCTTAGAACGAACCCCCTTTCTAATTCCTTAGATTTCCTATTTATATCCCTTCCTACAAAGCCCTAAAACTAGAAGAATTTAAGTCATGTTTGCAGAAACAAGTACGGGTGCCACACCTCTGAAGTTTGGGCGCCGCACCTCTGACTCGCTGGAAGAAACATGCTTCTTTGCACTTTCGGGCACCGCACCTCTGTATTTTGAGGGGTGCGGCGCTGAGATGCTGTCCCAACATGTGCATTTTTCGCATACGGGGGGTGCGGCGTTACTGTTCAAGGGGTGCACCCCTGAGCTGCTGTCCTGGTTTTAAGTTTCATGCTCCAGGCACCGCGACTCTAGGTTTTGAGCACCGCAACCCTTGAATTATGTCCCAAAAACTTCCCAATTCTTCAATTCTTCATTTTAACTTATGAAACCTACAATTTAACATAAAACATCACATTAGATGATGATTAATCTCAATAAACAATCAAATAATTAAGTAAAGGATATCTAAAAAGTGGATATAAAAGCCACTCAACAAATACCCCCAAACTTAACATTTGCTCCTCCTCGAGCAAAGAAAAAGAAAAATAACATTAAACTCAACAACTAACTAACAAAGTGAAAAATTTATTTGCTAACCATATAGGCCTCAAAGATCTCTATTAAGCACAACTCCTAGAAAATTCTCAAGATAACATGAATGTGTATAATTTCAACCCAAAGTTAATCTCATCTCAATCTCACTAAAATTTTCTCTGTATGTGTAAGTATAGCCCTTGTGTACCCTACTCTCTTCACTTAAATCAGATTATGCAAATAAGCTCATAAACATATATTCTCCACTTTTATTCTCTCAGAACCCTATATGCTTGTTTTTCATGTCAATCTCCACTAATGTAGGCATTTCACAATATTGAGGATTAAAAGGACTTTTGATAAGCTTGTAATGTGTGGTTGGGTTAAGGGTAGGATGATGGATAAATATGTGGCTTAACTCACCAATCACACAAATTCAGTTTAGAGCAAATTTTAAGAGCACCCTTCTTTCTTTTCACTTCTAACTCCCCCAAACTTATTTTCTTCTTTACTTTGCCATCCACCAATAGAATTCTTACTTTTGGGCCACTACATCCCATACTCAATGCTTTCTAAGACATTTTTTTTTTCTTTTCAATATTTGCACAATTGTCTTTTCTTTTCATTACAAACAAATTTTTTTTTTTTAGTAGGGATGTAGCTCTTGAATTTTCATTCTTCAGTTGCCCTTTCATTGACATCTTCATTTTCTTTTCTTCACCAATTCTCCTTAATTTTCCTAGCTCTAGATGCTCTTAAGACTGAAAATGTGCTTTAGATGAAGGGTTCAAGCCAAAAGATCACACAATGGGCTAGGGTCAGTGTAGGTGACAAAGAAATAGGCTAAATTAAGCTCAATGGGGTATGCTAGGGATAAAATATCATACAAAAGAGTAGCTAGAAAGGCTCAAACAAAACAAAAATGGCCTAAATCATCTCCCTAATATTGTGCAACCTAGGATTTCGCCTTGACTGACAATCAAGCAAGTTCTAACATTCTGTGAGATTTTGAAATGACTTAATTAACATAATCATCTCTAAGTATGTAGATTTCAAATAAACAAGGCTATGTGCTCAATAATTCAGGAAATTCTAGTTAGATAAAAATTAACACAAGAGTTAATCAAAAACACAAACACAACATCTATAATTTTTCTAGAGCTATGAACAATGAAAATCAATTCTATCATTAGCCTAAGGTTAAACATAAAAATCTTCACTTTATTCTACAATAAAAATTAAACATAAAAACTAAAAACATTTAAAGATACCCAATAAGTTAATTTCCCACCCCCAAACTAAAAGGAAACAATGTCCTCAATGTTTAAAGCAAAGAATAAAAAGATATGAGGGCTTCCCTGAAATGAAGGTGGATCACTTTGCATTATCATTAGGTGGAGCTGCTGGGGGGATAAAAGTTATGGATTTTAAACTTAAAACATAAAAAAAATTAAACACACAAGCATAAAAATAAAATTAAACAACTAAACAAAAATTAAGAGAAAGGGTTAAAAAGATTGGGTTGCCTCCCAAAAAGCGCTTGTTTTATAGTCTTCAGCCTGACTGTCTCTGAAATAAATTAACCAGGATCAAAAATAGCAGTGGAGGACTTCTGGAATTTCACTCCACTATTTCTTTGAGCTTTGGATTGTTGGCGAGTCTCTTTTAAGCTCCAAACTTTATTTCCATCTCCAAAACAAGCAGATCTTCTAAGATGCTCCAAAAGGATCTTTTGGAATGACGACTTCTTTTTCTTGTTTTTCTTGTGAGATTCAACTATAGGCACTGGTCCAGTCATTGGCTTCTTTAGGATTTTATCATCTTGGACCTCTAAATCATGAGGCTTCTCTTTATTTGTCATTCCCATGGTACTTAGTGCTTCCACTTGTAGTGTCAATTTTACAACAAACACTCACTTCATCTGGATGCTTTATTTCTTTGAAGACCTTGATTACCTTGCACTCTCAAAGTAAGTTGGCCCTTTTGCACATCAATAAGAGCTTTTCTAGTTGCTAAAAATGGACGACCAAGAATAATTGGGATTTCTTGGTCCTCCTCCATGTCAAGCACAACGAAGTCCGCTGGGAAGATGAACTTGTCCACTTTCACCAATACATCCTCCAGGATTCCCCTTGGATACTTGATTGATCTATCCGCCAATGTTAAGGAGATGAAAGTTGGCTTTATTTCTCCTATACCCAATTTCCTGAAAATAGAAAGAGGCATAAGGTTAATACTAGCACCAAGATCACAAAGTGCTTTACCAAAAGATACATTGCCAATAGAACAAGGAATATTGAAACTCCCTGAATCTGTTAATTTTGGTGGCAATTTCTTTTGTAAGATTGCACTGCACTCCTCAGTAAGTGCCACAGTCTCACAATCCTCTAGCTTTGTTTTATTGGAGAGAATTTCCTTCATAAATTTTACGTAGCTAGGCATTTGCTCCAGAGTGTCTGCAAATGGGATGTTGATGTGCAGCTTCTTGAACACCTCCAAAAATTTAGAAAATTGATTATCCAACTTCTTCTTCTGGAATCTCTGAGGGAACGGAAGATGTGGGATATATGGTGGAGGATTGTCTGGGAATAACTTAGATGTCTTCTCCACAGATTTCACAAGTGGTTCCACTGGGGTGTCTTGCTTTGTCTCAGACTCAACTAGCTTAATTGGCACATTCTTTGCAACTTTAGATGGTTCACTTAAAGTTTTACCATCATGAAGAGTAATAGTCATGACATGCTCTTTAGGATTCACCTTCGTATCGCTCGGCAAAGACCCATGTTGTCTGGTGCTAAGTATGCTAGATAATTGACTCACTTGTACTTCTAGGTTTCAAATGGAGGCGTCTGTTCTTGCCATAAACTGACTGGTGTTTATTGTTAACTGGGCAAGAGCATCTTCCAAAGAGGCCTTAGGTGGTGGTGGTGGTGGTTGATCTTGCACTGGTGCTTGAGCAGAATTCTGATTATTTCTCCAAGAAAAATTGGGGTGATTTCTCCACCCCAGGTTGTATGTATTGGAGTAAGGGTTGTTCTGCTTGCTTGGGTTTCCCACAAAGTGTGCTTCCTCTGACTTAGATGGAGATAATGGATTGCCAACTTGGCAATTTGAGCTGATATGAGGACCACCACAATGGTCACAATTCTCAGGAGGTGACTGAATGACGTTGACATTCCGGATGGTTAACTGCTTAGCTAGAGAGTCAATTTTAGCAGATAAAGCTGTGAAAGCATCAACCTCATGAACCCCAAGTACCTTCCGTGAAGTGGACCTCTCAGTAGGCCACTGATAGGCATTGGTAGCCATCTCCTCTAACAGGTCATTAGCATCCCCATGTGTCTTCCTCATAAAAGATCCACCACCAGCAGCATCAACTAGTGTCTTAGTGGAATTCAGCGAGCCATTATAAAATGTTTGTAGCTGCAACCAATCAGGGAGTCCATGGTGGGGACATCTACGAAGCAATTCTTTGTACCTTTCCCAAGCCTCCTGAAGTGACTCATTCTCAAATTGATAAAATATTGCAATGTCATTTCGGAGCTTGGCGGTCTTAGCTGGTGGAAAAAATTTTGCCAAAAATTTTTGGGCTAAAATATCCCATGTGGTGATGGTCCCTGTTGGTAATGACTGAAGCCAAACCTTGGCTTTATCCCGTAATGAGAAAGGAAATAGGCGGAGGCGAATAACATCATTACCAATCCCATTGTGCTTGAAAGTATCGCATATCTCCACGAACCCTGAGATATGAGCATGAGGGTCTTCACTCGCTAATCCACTGAACGAGGCTGACTGAACCATATGGATTATAACTAGTTTAATCTCAAAAGAATTTGCTTCAATAGCTGGTCGCCTTATACCCGAATTGGTATCCATGATAGAAGGTAGAGCATAATCACAAAGTGCCTTGGGAGGATTTTCTTCTGCCATTGTGTCTATCAAAACTCTGGTAGACTTTCTTCTTGCCTTTCTATTCTTTCGACAGGTCTTCTCTATCTCAGAATCAAGTAGGATTAGAGAGCTGCTTCCAAAATTTCTCATACACCAAAAGAAAACTCCTGAAAGTCTCAAATAATAAAACAATTAAATAGATCTGTGAAAATAAACGATTAGACTAAAATCAAGATCACTGAGTATCGATATTGATAACAAATTAGTTCTCTGGCAGCGGCGCCAAAAACTTGTTGTGAGAAATCTTAACGCAAGTGTACGTTATCGTTTCCAAGTAATAAGATGAGATAGAGTTATGGTTCCCTCGAAGACTAATGTATCAACTACCGAAATTGGGTTAACCTTAATTTTATCTAATCAATCAATATGGAGAGATTTTCAAGAAACAACCAAAATAGGATAAAAACAAACTAAACCAGCAAAATAACAAACTAAACCAGTAAAATGATAAAATTATCAAGAGAGAAAACATCTAGGGCTTTTGATTTCACCATAGCTATTCCGATTTGCTATTCCTAATTCATTAACCAAGAACAATCTTCCTTAATTGCTAGCCAAGAATCCTAAATTATTTATTAGCCTTTCCCAAGGTCAAACAAAATTATTTCTAAGTTATGAACCACGATATTCCTATGTGAATTGCGAACAACATAGAAATTCACTTCATTCTATGGTTCTTTTTAAATAGCTACACAGGCCATAGAGGTATATTCCTATCCTACATACAACCTATGTTCTTAATCTCTATGATCTTTAATTACAAATTACCTCCCAGTCTCATTGTAATTATCTAATCAACTAATTGGTGATTAAGCAATTAGAAGCATGAAGATTTGAGAAAAAGAAGACAATTTTATAAAGGAGTTCTTGAATTAAAGAAATAGAAAATAACAAATCATCCTAGCTAGGCTACATCATAGCCCTAGAAGGGAATTTAGTTCATGCTATAAGAAGAGAACAAGAAAGAATAAAATTTAGACATGATTCAAAGGTAAAAGAGGAAAAACTCTGGTTTGAAGCTCAAATCAGCTTCACATCTCCTTCCTTCAATCCTTGCTTTGCCTCCTTTATGCCTCCAAAAATGTCTAAGAACGAACCCCCTTTCTAATTCCTTAGATTTCCTATTTATATCCCTTCCTACAAAGCCCTAAAACTAGAAGAATTTAAGTCACGTTTGCAGAAACAAGTACGGGCGCCGCACCTCTGAAGTTTGGGCGCCGCACCTCTGACTCGCTGGAAGAAACATGCTTCTTTGCACTTTCGGGCACCGCACCTCTGTATTTTGAGGGGTGCGGCGCTGAGATGCTGTCCCAAAATGTGCATTTTTCGCATACGGGGGGTGCGGCGCTACTGTTCAAGGGGTGCACCCCTGAGCTGCTGTCCTGGTTTTAAGTTTCATGCTCCAGGGGCCGCGACTCTAGGTTTTGAGCGCCGCAACCCTTGAATTCTATCCCAAAAACTTCCCAATTCTTTAATTCTTCATTCGAACTTATGAAACCTACAATTTAACATAAAACATCATATTAGATGATGATTAATCTCAATAAACAATCAAATAATTAAGTAAAGGATATCTAAAAAGTGGATATAAAAGCCACTCAACAACGAGGACTCGACTTGACCATAACCAGATCCCTTAAGACAAACTCCACTGTTGTTTGCTTTTCGACCATGAGACCATGCTTATGTATAAAACTTATATCTGTTAATACTCACTCGGTCCTACATTTGCACCTTCCTTAACGAACCCCTAGCCAAAGATATTATAAGGCCATCATCAATCCCGTTTGTAGGGTTTAGCACCTAAGTATATTTTACTATTAATAACTTTATAAGCATGAAAATAATACATAACATATAAAAGACTGTTAAAGTAACTTAAAAAAATTTTGAACTACTGAGAAAATCCATAAGAAATGTGTTTGTCAACTTGATCATTGGGGAGATTACCGTACATTGAGGATAATCCCCCAATGCACATGTTGTAAGAGAAATGGTTTTTAATACATAAGAGTTTATTGATGAATATTTGAAAAGATGAAGTTATGAAGGTAGAACTTACTTGAGAAAAGGTTTAACCTCAGGACAATTTAGCAACACATAAAGTGTTCCAGATGATAGTTCCTCATCATTAAGATATCGTCGACTGACAGTTTCATGCAGAAAAGCGGGATAATTGAAGATTGAGAGGGGTTGACTGGTAGAACTTTCCCCACCATCATCATTTTGAGGCACTCTTCTAATTCTTGAATGGACGTGAGACTCAAAGTAGTAGGAAGAAAAAGTTGAAATCTCTTCAAGAATAGATAACCCGCTAAAAGCTATGGGTAGGAGTCTCTTCATGAACACATGACAATCGTGACTTTTCATATGGATCAAACTCCACAAATTAGTATCGACACATCTCCCTAAGTTGGATGCATATCCATCAAGAAACTTTAGACTTTACACCCACTCAAAAATGGGCCTTAGTGTGTAAAGTGCCTTCAGTTTCGAACTTCTACCATTGCCTAAGTCTTGCAATTCCAAAGTTGGACATTTACTATACTTAGCTAAATATATCACTGCCTTTACATTGTCTTTACTCTTATCTTTGACATCCATAACTATGTTGTACACATTCCCAAATACATTACTCTTTGTATGCATCACATCTATGTTGTATGGTATTAACAAATCATGCCAATAAGTTAAGTCCTAGAAAATGCTGCACTTAGTCCAATTGTGGGTTTGACCATAACCACTAGAAACTTCCCTTCCACTTTCTGTTATTTTGAGTTGTCTCAAAACCTATACAAAAAGTTCATCTCCAGAATAACGCCTAGGTAGGATGCCTTTCTCAATAACATTCTTCAAGAAGTTGTTCCTATTTCGGGGAAAAGGATGATCTGAGAGCAAGAATTGTCTATGACAATCAAAATAACAAATCTTCTGCTCATGCTTAAAATAAAATGCCTTGGAACCGCCCATGCAAATTGGGCAACCCAGCCTACAAGATGTTTGCCAACCATATAGCATTTCATATGTAAGAAAGTTATTGATGGTCCACAAAAGGGCAGCTGACATAACAAAGTTATGTGTTAGTTCTATATCTTTCAATCCAATTTTGATGATAACAAATGACCTTACTATGTCACTAACCCTAATCAGTTTGTTAAGTGTTTACTAAAGTGACAAGTTAATGATCCAAAAGAATGAATTATACCTTAGCTGGAACAATTTTTCGTGTAAAACCGGTTCATTTCAAGATGGCATGCTGATGTGGCAGTCTGAAGATGTTTCAAAATCAGTGATTATTTAAGAGCAAATATTACTCAATTAGAGGCAGATCCGTGTGGAAGAAATCAATTAAGAAAAGAGCTGTTGAAGGTTATAAAAGGAAGTTTTTCAAACAAAAGGGCTTTGTTAGGAAACAAATCAAGATCAAATAAAAGGATTCCTAATAGGACACGAATTCACAGCCAAGCATTGAAGACCCTATCTAGAATTCAAATGATCATCTTTTACCTCTGGACACCTATATATTGAAGACCCAAGAGCTGGTAAAGTACACCAAATTTCAAAGAAGCAATCGATTAGAAGAAAATTTATGTGTGATCATCACAAGCAGTACACATTCTTTGTTCACCTCTCTAATTTCTGCCTAAGTGATCTACTATTTGTAAAAGAGAGAAAGATTTGTGTTGGGAATCAAAAATTAATCTGGGTTTTTGTATTATAGATTTCCATAGGAAAAATTTGGGGAGAGTGACATCTACTCTTGATTAGAGGGAGACAGTTTCTGGTGAGCTTGTGTAAAAACTAAAGAGAAGGAGTTAACTAGTGATCTTGTGTAAAACCAATTCTGTAAGCAGCTTGGAAAAACTTGATCAAATAACCTCAACTGCTAGTGAAACCCCAGCCTTGGGAGAATGGAAGTAGGCTTTATTGGTCAAACCACTATAAATTTTGGCTTCTATCTCTAAACCCTTCATCTCTTATATTTCAATTATTTATATTTCTTGAGGTTGTTTTATTAAGTATTTTTCCCCTATCTGTGAAAACTAGATATTAAACTTGTTTCTTATTTGAGTACATGTTTTATGTTTAAATCAAGCTTTTGATTACAAGAAGTTTTTAGATTCAGTTTAAATTTTATTAATCTCCTATTCACCCCCTCTAGGAGCATATTTGAACTCTCAATTGGTATCAGAACTTCGGGATCAATTTATAGGTTTAACAGCCTTGAGTTAAAAGATCAAAATTTTGACTTTTGTAGGTAAAATCGAAATGCAAAGTTCAGCTCACTCCAACAACAAGCCATCATTTTTCAATGGTGACAACTACAAGTATTGGAAGGAAAAATGAATATGTCTCTAGAATCCATCGACTACAAAGTATTGACCAGTGTAAGGAATGAGATGACACCACCAACAAAGATGATTGACAGGATACAAGTTCCAAAAGAAAAGGTGAGTACACACCGAATGATCAACTCATGTATACCTTGAACTCCAAAGCAAGGTATAATATCGTGTGTGCAGTTCCTCAAAAGAGTATGAACACATAGCTTCTTGTAATACAACAAAAGAGATGTAGGATAGACTCAAAGCAATACATAAAGGAAGTCATGTAAAAGAAGCCAAAAGCGACATCTTTGGATCTCAGTATGAAATGTTTCATATAGAGAAGGATGAACCTCTGGAGTCATTATTTTCTCGGTTTCTTAGAATTATAAACAATATCAAGAGCCTTGGTAGAGAATAAACTCAAAAGGAGGAAGTGAAGAAACTCCTTTGATGCTTAATCGATAGATGAGAAACAAAAGTTATTGTGCTTCTTCAATATGTTGAAACAAATGACATGACTATTGATAGCTGAGAGGATAACTTGAGACACATCAAATGATGTTGTTTAAGAAGAACATACTAGAAGATCACAAGAAGAAGAGTTTGGCTCTTACAAGTACAATTCAAGAAACCAGTTTTGCTGCAAAAGAACTAGTTTTTAGTGATGAAGATGTAGCTTTTGTTTCAAGAAAATTTATTCAACAAATGAAAAGGAGAAATGACAGAAAGAAATTCCAATCCAGAAGCAGTAATGGAGAGACTAGCAAAGAACCTATTATCTATTATGAATGCAAGAAACTCAAACACATCAAACCGGATTGTCCAAATTTCAAGAAAAATAAGTTCTATCGAAAGGAGAAGAAGAAAGTCATGATTGCATCATGGAGTGACATTGAATCATCCTCAAATAGTGATGATTTAGATGAAGACAATTGCGCAAATTTCTATTTTATGACAAAAACAAATGAGGTAAGTGATTCCGAAACTGATTTAGGACCTCCTCCTTATTATGATGAGTTAAATCAAGGTTTCAAAAATTTAGCTCTAGACTATGAAAAGAGGTTTTTAAAGATAGAAGCTCTTAAGAAAATAGTCAAAGAGTAGATCAAGGAAATTGATTTACTCAAGAAAGAAAATTCTGAAATGATTTAAAATTTTAAAGTTTTACAAAATGAAAATGATTTTTTTAAGAAAAATCAGCTTCTTACCCCTTCCATTCTCAAGGAAAATAATGATTTAAAAAGGAAGGTAAATGAACAATTCAAGGATCTAATAAAATTTGTTCAAGGTCATGGGAACCTGAACGTGTTGCTAGGGATGCAAAGGGTTGGGCAAGACATAGTTGATCTGGGTTATCATGAAACTCAGCAAATAAAGTTATCTAGAAACCTCTCTATCAAAGAACTAGTTTCTTATCCTGTTGTAGAATGAAAAATGATGTGTTATCTCTTCCATTCGAAGTGATCATGGTGGAGAATTTGAGAACAAGTTTTTTAAAAAATTTTGTGAAAATCATGGTATTCTTCATAACTTCTCTAGTCCTAGGACTCTTCAACAAAATGGAGTTGTGGAAAGGAAAAATAGGACATTAGTTGAAATGGGGAGAACTAAGTTAAATACAGCTTGTTACATCTTGAATAGATGTTTGGTAAGACCAGTTTTAAAGAAAACTTGAAATGAGTTATGGAAAGGAAGAAAGTCTAATGTGAGTTATTTCCATGCTTTCAGGTGCATATGCTTTATTCTAAATAATGGTAAGGAATATTTAACTAAGTTTGATGTAAAATCAAATGAAAGTATATTTCTAGGTTATTCATCGTCTAGTAAAGCATATAAAGTATTAAATAAGAAAACTCTTTGTGTAGAAGAATCAATGAATGTTAATTTTTTATGAGCCTAACTTTCCTTTGAGTTCTCAAGCTCCTGAAGATGATGAATTAGAATAGGTAATCAACATATCTTTAAAAGCAGAAAAGGAATCAGAACATATAGAAAATTCAAGTCAAGAAGAAGCAGTTCTGGAAGAAGCTCCATAGGAGAATGCCAAGGAGTTTCTGCCAAAGGAAACTTGAACTACTAGGAATCATCCTATTGATAATATGATTGCTGATCCAAATAGAGGAATAAGTACTCGTGCTTCTCTCAAAGATCTCCATGTCAACTTGACATTCTTCTCCTTCATAGAGTCATCCAACATTAATGATGCATTACAAGATGAAGCTTGGATAGTGGCAATGCAAGATGAGCTAAACCAATTTGAAAGAAATAAAGTATGGAAGCTTGTACCTCAACTAGAAAATGTTAGTATAATTGGTACCGAATGGGTCTTCCGGAACAAGCTAGATGAAGATGGAAAAGTGGTAAGAAATAAAGCTAAATTGGTAGCTCAAGGGTATAATCAATAAGAAGGTATTGACTTTGAAGAAACTTTTGCTCCCATAGCTAAATTATAAGTTATTAGAATGCTTATTGTTTTTGCATTTTCAAATATTTCAAACTCTTTCAAATGGATGTGAAAAGTGCTTTCTTAAATGGTTTTATAAATGAGGAAGTATATGTAAGACAACCTCTTGGTTTCGAGAGCTTAGATTTTCCAAATCATGTCTATAAACTATCTAAATCTTAGAGCTTGGTATGATAAACTTAGTGAGTTTCTTTTGGAAAATAATTTTTCAAGAGGAAAAGTGGATACCACTCTTTTCTCTAAACATGTGAAACATGATATTCTTCTTGTTCAAATCTATGTGGATGATATTATTTTTGGATCCTCTAATGAGTTTCTGTGCAAGGAGTTTGAAAAGCTAATTAAATGAGAATTTGAAATGAGCATGATGGGGGAGCTAACCTTTTTCCTCGGTTTTCAAGTCAAATAAACCTTATAAGGCATTTTCTTAAATCAATCAAAATATATAAAGGAGTTATTGAAGAAATTTGGAATGGGAGATGCTAAAGGAATCTCAACTCCTATGAGTCCTTCAACCAAACAAGATTTGGATGAAAAAGGTAAACCAATTTGTCAGAAAAGGTATAGAGTTATGATTGGATCTCTTCTCTATCTTACAGCTAGTAGACCTAATACAATATTCAGTGTATGTACGTGTGCTAGATATCAAGTTGCTTCTAAAGAATCTCATCTTACTATTGTTAAAAGAATTTTTAGATACTTGGCAACTACTTCTAATGTTGGGTTGTGGTTTAGCAAAACTAGTTCCTTGAACTAGTTGCCTATATAGATTATGACTATGGTGGTTTCTCCATTGATCGAAAAAGCACAAGTGGAGGCTATCAATTCTTGGGCAATGCTTTGCTGTCATGGCAATGCAAGAAACAACATTCAGTGGCTCAGTCTACAACTGAAGCCGAGTATATGACTACTGAAAATTGTTGTTCTTAAGAGTTATGGATAAAGCAACAACAAGTTGACTATGGCAGAAAGTTAGACCACATTCCTTTATTATGCAACAACACTAGTGCTATAAACATTGCTAAAAATCCAGTTCAACACTCAAGAACCAAACATATTGATATCAATCATCACTTCATCAGAGATCATGTATTCAAATAGGATATTGAATTAGTCTTCATCAATACTAATGAACAACTAGCTGACATATTCACTAAACCCTTGGTTGAAGAAAGGTATTGTTTCTTAAGATCTAAGCTAGGAATGGTAAGCATGCTTTAAATTCTTTCTTGCATACATTCTTGTTTATTAGAATGATTAAGGAATAATGTTGCTGAGATCATTTATATAAGTTATGAAACTTGGCAAAGTGGTTGAGACCTTGAGAGATTGCTTGAACTAGTTCTCAAAACTGGTTCCAGTTGTGTTTATTCTCATCCTTTTAGGCCTTTATTTAAACCAATTTCAAAATGGGCCTACTTTTTCATCAGGTCATGATTTTAAAAAGCCCATTGCGCAAAACGTCAGCATTTCTAGCTCTGACCTTTGGTTTCCCGGTAACCGTTGTTAATGCATTTTCCTTTCTTTTTCTTTTCAAATCAAATCCCTTAATTGCTTCTTAATTGCTGCAACTGCTTCCATCATCCTTGATTCTCGCTCGAAAACTGCTTCTATTCTTGCTGAAATTTCTCAAATTCTTCTATTTAGAATTCCAAATTCCATCATGCGATTTGCAAACCGTCTTCGCCGCTCTTCAAGAATGAAGTCTAAAGGTAAAGCAATTCTTAGCAATACTCCAAAACCTCCATTCATGGTTTCTGATTCCTCGTCCGATACCCATGAATCTCTGCAAGAAGCTCTCGCTCAAAGTTGTGATAGGGAACAAGCTTCAGTTCCTAATCCAGTCTCATCCACCAAAAATATAGATGAAGAAGAACTTGTGCCTCTTCAATCTGTTGGAGGTTTCTTGTTGCTCACTGCTCCGACATATCCATTGATGCTCACCAGATCAGAATTGAGCCATCTTTTCTATCTCCAACTGCCATCTCAAATCCTGGCTCTCAAGAAGAACATGTTACCTCTCCTCCTGCCTTGGAACCAGTTCCATCTGCTATAGAACCTGCTCAACCCTCTTCAAGCTCTCAGCCCAAGGTAAAACCAAATATGTATGCTCGAAAGAAAGTGTCTTTGCCCAATCCTCGACACGTTCAACTTGTTGGCCCTCTGTTTTCCAGTAGAGACATTGAGAAACACTTTCACCAAAACTTCTTCCTCAAAACAGTTATGCCTAGTATGGTTGTTCAATGGGAAGAAGATACACCAAAAACTACAGTTGTTGATGAAGCCATTGCTGCTATGGGATGGAGCAAATTGTTAGATATTGAGGAGCCAGTAATACCTCAAGTGGTTAAGCATTTTGATGCTCATCTTCACCCCAGGCAAGGTTTGACTTTTGGCTCTATTTATTTCAAATCTTATGTTGTTGGCATTGATATGTGCTTTTTATGTTGTTAAATTCCATGTTTATCAATGATTTCCTACTCAGATTCGAGCACAATTTTCTTTAAACATGGTACTTATCCCTACTATTTGTCTTTCAGGTGTTTCCCTAGTTGATCAAGCAAGAGGAAGAGTTTTAGGGAGTTTCTAGAGTAAAAATCACCAGAATATGAAGTCCATACAGAGGACACGGCTTAGACACGCCCGTGTCTATGGCCGTGTCTGACCTCCAAAGAGTCTTGCTCCAGTTGCTAAAGAACACGGCCAAGCCTTGTAATGAACACCCCCGTGTCCATAACCGTGTCTGACCTCCAGAGAGTCTCCTTAAGTGGAACACGCCTCTCCCCTAGAGAGACACGGCCATGTTGGTTTGAACACGGGTTGAAGAAGAAGTGAACACGGCCTTGTCTGAGGTCCCTTCGAGGCATTTAAATGACACGCCCAGCTACTGTTCATTTGACTAAAATATGAGAGCCAAAACTGCATTAAAATTAAAAATGAGTGGCTCAACAGACAAAAATATAATTAACATCTATATTTGAATTGTATTCATATTAGAGAACAAAATCTATGGTGGTTCACAAAATTCAATTGCAAAAACAAGGTTGATTGGTTTAATCCAAAAGCTCAAAGGTGTTGAAGTTTTCTATTACTCAAAAAGTAATGTACTTATAGGTTGGCATAGTGAGCTTGAGAAATCTCAAACAAATGACACAGAGTGCTTCATTGCCAACAACTATGTAGTCATCGGCATTCTCCACCAATTGAACATGTAAAGTGTGGCATTTAAGTTTCAAAATTTGTGTATGATCTTCAAAATGAGTAGAGTTTTCATTACAAAACTAGTTCCACCTCTGAGGGAATGGCATACTCAGAATCCTATATTAAGAACAATAAAACAAAAACTTTCTACATGTTCATATTATAATATGAAACAAATTGTCATAACATTGCCATAGAGGTATTACACAACTTGACATCACATGCACACAAATTCTAGAGGCCAATTGCAAATAAACATACATTATTGCAGTAAATTATTCTAGGATCAGCCTGCACAGTCAAATTGAACAACAATAATTATGTCTCTGTAATCCAAGTTTGCAAAAATGTTCTTTGAGTTGTTTAAAACCTCCTTCCCTCTATTTGATCTAATGAACATCTTTAGTTTATATGAAGCAAACATATAACTCTCGAGTTGTTAACATGCTCAACATGTTACTAATAAAATGGACAATATGGCTAAATAGCTTCAAGTCCTTACACATGTTGAGGACTGTGAACTAAATTACATCAACCAAGACATGTATAATTAAAAATAATAACTAGATGTGCTTACTACCTAGCATACAAATCACATAAATGCTCAAAGAGAAAATTCTGTTTAAGGAATCACTTCAACATATCTATAGCATCTTCACAAATCATGGAGATATAGTACAGGGACTGCTTTGTATATATTTATTTTGTGCTATATGAAATCAGCAACAAGTGACCTTTTATATCATTATTTTCATCACCATAAATTTTTACTACAGCCAATAAGCCACAAAAATCTTCCTTTGTTTTATCATTATACTAGGCTCTAGCTATCAATTAATGAATCTTCTAGCTTAACATTTTTTTTTTTTCTAAAAGAGCTTGATTAATAGTTTCAAAAGTGACAGCATTAGGAAGGCAATCATTTCTTCCATTTTGCAAAGCAAGGTCGTTGCTTCATCAATCAAGCCCCCTTTACAAAGCCCACAAATGATGACAATATATGTCTGGATATGCCCTCACTTACTCTCCTGGACATGTCCTGTATAGAGGTTGAATTACTAAGTACTAACAATAATTGAAGCCATGGCAAGACCTTTTTGGGGAACATCACAGAGATTAAATTTGACAAGGTTTGGATTCCACTCAACAAAACTCTAAAACCTCGTTTTTCAATTAACCAATAAGTAATTAATGGACAAAAAAAAATTAAGAGACAATGATTGTTAGGTCACTCAAAAAAAAAAAAAAACAACTTTTAGATGAGTGACAATTTTTGTTAAGTTTTTAAATTTGTCATTTGCTGACCAATGATTACCGCATATTGAATAGTGGTAATTGTTTAGGCAATTTTGGAATTTAACAAAAAGTGACACCTAATATTTTTTTCCTTTTAGTGACTGAACAATAATTCTAAAAAAAATTAACATAAATAGCTGTGTAAAAATAGTTGAGATGTGTTCAAAGAGATTTTAATATATTACTTGTATTTAATATATCAATTGTTTGTTTTAGGTCATAAGACATAGTAGGGTTAGCAACAGCCCTTTTGGGGAGAATTAGTAGGGATTGTTTATGTGCTCATAGTTGTTAAGCAACTCATCACCATGAAGAAATAAATTGTGCATTAAGACTCTGTTTGTTTTGATAGGAATAATTTCTAAGAAAATTTTTTTGACCTAAAACTTTTTAGTTCTTAGATCAAAATGTTTTCTATGGAAATCATTTTTATCATTAAAAAAAAATAGTTTCTCTTACACTGGGGACAATAGAACAAATTATTTATTTACTCATGCAAATTACGTTATTGACATATGCAACCTCTATATGTTATAGTTATGGCATAGAGCTTTTCTTTCCAAGTTCTATTGATTTCGAGCTATGCCGCAAGCAATTACACTATCAATAGAGAAAAAGAGTAATACTTTTCTTCCTATGCATACAACAACTACCTACGATGAGATATGAAAATAAAAGAGTTATCATTTGATATATTAGTGGTAAAAAATAAAATAATTATACTAGAGACTTAAACTTAATAAAATAACTATGCTCTTCAGAAAGAAAAGTTATTATTTTTCACTATGCTCTTCATCAAGTATATAAAATGAATGATAATAGTTAGTTATAAACATTTTCTTAGTTTAGTTATATTTCAATTTTTTTTATAAGAAATTATAAAAAGGCTATCTAGTTTTTTATAAGTAAATCATAAAAAGACTATCTTAGACTGTTGTTATTTTTCTTTGAGTAAGAACCTATTTTGATCCTTTATTGAAAGGTTGATTCAGTATCTCAAACAAGAAGTTTGTGCAATTTTACCCTTCCGTCCATATGATAATCATTTGTCAATGACAAAAATGTTAAGAAATTCTATGAGAGAAATATATACTTGGATAATTGTATAGATCAAGCCAATCAAAAGCTCTAGACATGGAGCTATCTTGTGTTAAAATGGAGCATAAGCGTAGGCTATTGTCTTTATAAGTAATAAAGTGAGAATAAAGATATCCTCCCATGGAGACTATGGTTAATTAAGTATTAAAATTGGGTGTATCCTAATTTTATCTAGATAATTAAGAAAATCAAGAATTGATATCAAGCAATAATTAAAATGCAAGAATAGTAAAAGTTATAGAAAATTAGATGAGAAATATCTAAGGTTTTTTATTTCACCTTAGCTATTCCGATTTGTTATTCCTAATTCATTAACCAAGAACAATCTTCCTATCCTATATGCAACCTATGTTCTTAATCCCTATGATCTTTAATTACAAATTACCTCCCAGTCTCATTGTAATTATCTAATCAACTAATTGGTGATCAAACAATTAGAAGCATGAAAAATTAAGAAGAAGAAGACAATTAATAAATGATTTCTTGAATTAAAGAAATAGAAAATCACAAATCTTCCTAGCTAGGGCTACATCATAGTCCTATAAGAGAATTTAATTCATAAATATGAAAGAAAGTATGATTACACAAAAATTAGACATGAGTACAAGAGAAAAAGGTGAAAGAAACTCTTAGACTTTGAAAATCCATGATGAAATCCTAATCTTCAAGCTTGATCTCCCTAATTTAGTCTCTAAAAGTCCTATTTATAGGTCCTAAGAAGTTTAAAGGAAAATGAAATTAAAATAAAATAGGAATCCTAATGAAAATAAAAAGTTTGGAAGTCAAATCCTGAGTTGACCGTCAGAGGCTGCGGCCTCCAAATTGGGCATTGCAGCCTTGGAGTTTCTACCTAAATAGTGCATTTTAGTTGAGGAAGGGGGCTACAGCCCCAAAGCTACTGCCAGATCTTGACTTTTGCTGAATTACGTAGGCTGCGGCGCCCAAGCTGCTGCCTCATCCAATTTTTACCAAAAATCTACTATTTTTCACACCTAATTACGCTTAAGTGACTTTGAAAGACTTCTCAATTTAAAACCTATAAAAGAAACATTAAAACATAAGAATCAAACCTAAAATACCCAAGAACAAACAATAATCAAGCTAGATCAGTACAAGATAAGTGGTATAAAATTGACTTATCAAATACCCCCAAATTTGAGATTTGCTTGTCCTCGAGCAAAAACTAAGGAGAAAGAAAAATCAAAATGAAAAACCTAACAAATGAATAGCCATTTAGCTTTACTACCCTAATAGGCCTCAAAGATAACATAATATCATAATTTAAGGAAAATTTATCATATTATAGCAGTGTACACTCAATTCAAATGCAATTTCTTCCTTACTCGTAAACTCCTTGAATATGTGTATCTATCCCTTGGACAATGAATTTTTGCAATATGAATCAGTTTATACATGTTTACTCATGCAATTGGACCTCTCAATAAAGCATATTAAAGACTCCATAGGTTAGTTTTTCATGTCACTCTCCACTAATGTAAGCTAGTTGCAACATCAAAGATTGAAAGGGATTTTCAAGATGTAATGAATGGCTAAGGTTAAGGTGAGGTAAAGGATAATCAATGAGGTTCATTCACCCATGACACAAAACCAATCTAGGCTTTTAGAGCCCTTTCTCACTAGTTTTTACCCAAACTTTGAATTATTTCAAATTTATTGTAACTATATATTATATATACACTTATTCATATAAATAAGAATTGACTTCTATTCTACCAATTCATGTGTTCCTTTATGGTATCAAAGTCAATTGCTCAACAACACCATTTTTTTTCTTCTCTCATGGCCAACAATTTTGAATCTTTTTCAACATTTCCTCTTGTAATTGTTTCTCCTACAGCATATCACCCAAGTTCCACTCTCGTCTCTTTTACCTCAGCTCATCTACCTATCAAGCTTAACTAAAATAATTATTCTTCTTGGCGTACCTTAGTTGATGCACTCTTCCATAGGCATAATCTCATGCCTTTCCTAGATGGCATCAAACTGTGTCCTCCCTCCACAATCACCTCAGATGGAATTGTCTTACCTAATCCTAAATTCACCTAATGGAATAGGCAAGACAAATGTCTTCTCCATGCTATTACCACCTCTCTTGAACCCTATGCCCTTAACCTTCTACTACCAATCAATCTCGTTCACGTTTAGTGTCCTTGAAGGAGAGGCTTTCCACCACCACATGTGGATCTCTTCCTGTTAGCACTTATCTGCAAAATATGAAAAACCTTGTAGATAAAATTGGTCTCATTTCCCATCCAGTTGATGATCTTGACCTAGTTATCTATATCTTAAATGGACTGAGCCCTGAATTCAAAGAGATATCAAATCCAATAAGAGACAGAGATACAACCATCACTTTTATGGAGCTTAGGGATAAGCTTGTTGATTTTGAAATCTTCATGAAAAAAATGAAATATCCAACCATATCACTCATCTCACTGCCAATGTTACCACTAAGCAACAAACTCCTTATTTTTTTTTTTTTAAAAAAAAATTTCCTTCATCCAAACCTCTTCTTCCAATGCCTTCACCCTCATCTCCCTCAATCGGATCCCCATCACCCATTACTTGTCAACTTTGTTCTAAACCTGGTCACCTAGCTACATGGTGTTACAAGTTTTTTCTCCAACTTCGCCTTAAAAAATCCCTAGAAGCCAACTTCATCACCACCTAACTTGCACTCAACACTCAACCATGGCTTCTAGACACTAGAGCCTCACACCATGTCACCAATGACTCCAACAACTTGTACACCAAAACAGATTACAATGGCACTGATCACATGTTTATTAGAAAACATAGGTTTGTCCATTACCCACCTTGGCTCTATAACTTTTCTTCTTCAACATTTCACCTAAAATATTCATTGCATCCCTTTAATGAAAAATAATTTAGTATCCGTTTCTCAATTGTACCAATCAAATAACGTATCCATTGAATTCTCACATACTTCTTTCAATGTGAATGATCTGACTATGGGGGCGTCACTCTTTCAAGGCCCTAGTAAGCACCACACCTACCCTTTTCAATTGTTGTTTCTCAGCCCTCTCCATCTCCTCAAGCTTTGTTCATCTAACTGACGTCATCATCTTCATTATGGCATCACTGCATAGGACATCCCCAGTCATACATCATTCATCACATTGCTGCTCACCATCAACTTCCTATAAAAAAAGATTTTCAAGATTGTCCTTCATGTTCATGTAATAAGGGTCACCATTTGCCATTTTCTTCTTCTAGTCTTAAGACCACAAGAGCATTAGAATGTGTCTTTATTGATGTATAGGGTCCTTTCCCTCATATTTTCATTGATCAATTTAAATATTATGTCATTTTTTTATTACTTTACACATTATTCTTGGTTTTATCCCCTCAAGTCAAAATCATATGTATTCAAATTTTTTTGTTCAATTTAAACACCTTGTAGAATCACATTTTAATTCTTCTATTCGTTCCTTTCATTCCGACAATGAGGGTGAATTTATTAAATTAAATTTTTTTTTGCCACCCATGGCATTTCATTCTTTATAATGCCACCTTATATCAAAAAAAAAAAAAATAGAATATTTGTTGCATCTTGCCTCTCTTCCTCTCTCATATTGGTTATTTACCTTTCAAACATCTAATTTTTTTTAATTAATCATCTTCTTACTATTGTTCTTAAAATGACATCATCGTATCACAAGTTGTTCAATCAAATCTCTAATTATTCAAACCTTAAAGTGTTTGAATGTTTACACTATCGTTGGACTTGCCTCTATTCTTCTCACAAACTCAATCCACATTCTACTAAATGTGTTTTCTTGAGTTACTCTACAAATAATTATGCCTTTATTTGTTATGATTTTGTTAATAAAAAATACTACATATCTAGGCATGTGAAGTTTGTTGAAGACACCTATCAATTTTAAACTCTCACTATCCCTGCTCCTCCCTCATCTATTGACCTTAACCTAATTCAACTTCTAACTATCATGTATCATTTGTCAACTCAAACTCTTCCTCATCCTTACATTCAAATTTGAATAATAACACCATCACTTCAACTCATTCTTCACATGTTCATAATATTTCTCAATTATCTCATTCCCAACCGAATGCCACCAACTTATCTAATACAAAATTATCTAATTTATTATTTTCACAATTATTTCTATCTCCTTTACTGTTCTCACCCTATCCAATTACTTCAAATTAGGATAATATGACTATTGTCTACATGTTCTAAATTCCTCTCTTTCATCCTCTCCCACCTTATATCAATCATCTCTCCAATCAAACTCATCAATTTCATAAACTCAAAAGTTGGTTAACATTACATATTCTCCACATGCTTCAACTCAATTTCACTCTTCAACAAACTATACTTTCATTGAATACCCTTCCCTTCATCAACTAAAACTCTACAACTCATGATGAAGCCAACCCTAACCCTAATTTCTTATCACACATCTCTCTAACGTCTTTTCCCTCACCCAATGACACAACTCAACCATCCCTCTCTATCCTAACTTCAAACAAAATAGTCACCAGATTCCAAAACAACATTTTCAAACCCAAAATACTATTTAATTTATGAGTAATCAAACACCCCATGGCTCTTAGCATTGAACTCACATGCCTCTCGCAAGCCTTAAGATCCCATGAATGACGTATTGTCATGTCTATGGAGTTTGATGCCTTGTTACGTAATGACACTTGGTCCCTAGTTCTACCTCTTTCTAATGTCAATGTAATTGGATGCAAATGAGTATATTGAGTGAAGATGAAACTGAATGACACCATAGATAGATACAAGGCCCATCTTGTTGCTAAAGGTTTCTCCTAGAGACTTGGCCTTGATTACAAGGAGATATTTAGCCCTGTAATCAAGCCATAGACAATTAAAGTCATCCTTACTATTTTGCTTCACCATAGCTAGCCATTGAAGCATATGGATGTAAATAATACCTTTTTACAAGGCATACTACAAGATTATGTCTATAAGAGTTAGCCACCGGGTCACATTGATGCTACTCACTGACACTATGTGCGCAAATTACACAAGGCCATTTATTGCTTAAAGCAGGTGCCCTATGCATGGTATACCGAGCTTGCTCGATTTCTAATCTCTTATGGCTTCATTAATTCTATTTCTGATGGATTATTGTTTATCTACAATTAGAATCATGTCATTGCTTATTTTCTAATTTATTTGGATGATATGTTGCTCACTGGCAATAACACCTCTTTTCTCTCTACATTTTGCACATGTTTTGCTAACCATTTTTCTCTAAAAAGATTTGGGCTAGCCATCTTATTTCTTATGGGTTAAATTCTTGCCTCATAAGAAAGGTCTCTTCTTATCCCAACACAAGTATATTCACGGCCTTCTTGAGAAATCTAAAATGATTGGAGCCCAGTGTGCCACCACACCCATGTCAACTATGTATCTTTCTTGCTAGATGATGGTACATCACCTATGGATCCAACAGAGTACCGAAGCCTAGTGGTGCCTTACAATACGCCTTTCTCACATGTCCAGACATAGGCTATGCTATGAACAAACTATCACAATTCATGCACAAGCCCACCATTACTCATCTCACAGTGCTCAAACAAGTTCTCAGGTATCTTAAATTAACCATTAATTTTGGTCTTCATCTCTCCCCGACTTCGTTTCTCCATCTGTATGCCTATTCGGACGCTGATTGGGCAAGCAATCCAATGGATCTCACATCCACGTCTGTGCATCTAGTATTTATGGGACCTACTGCTATCTCTTGGTCATCAAAGAAACAATGATAAGTTGTTCAGCCCTCCACTAAGGTAAAAAATAGAGCAGAGGCTTTCACCATTGCTTAGTTGATTTGGCTCACCAATTTGTTAAAAGAATTTGGTATTTCTCTCATTGATTCACTCATCATTCACTATGACAACATTGGTGCCACGTATATATGTGCAAATCCTATCTTTCATTCCAGGATGAAACATATAGCTCTTGACTACCATTTTGTTAGAGAAAAGGTGGTTTCAAATCAACTAAGGGTCCAACATGTTTCCATCAAAGATTAGTTAGCAGATATTCTCACCAAAAGCCACCTCCTACTTGTACTTTTTTGTGCTCTTCGGTCCAAGATTGGTGTCCATGATGGAACCGTCATCTTGTGGGGGCATGATTCTCAACACCTTCCTAAAAAATTTGGGGTTGCTGTCCAGTGTTTAAATTTTGAAATATTGTTGTACATAGAACTAGGGTTTCCTAACTTTGAATTATTTCAAATTTATTGTAACTGTATATATATACACTTATTCATATCAATGAGAATTGACTTCTATTCTACCAATTCATGTGTTCCTCTAATAATTATATTTCATTCCAAATTAATTTCACCCATTTCCTTTTCAAATTTTTATTATATATTTTTATTTAAAATTTTAAAAAAAATGATTTAACATATATTTTAATTAAAAATTATAATATAATCAATAATGGTGAAAAGTTTGCCTAAACGACCTAGGCTAAATTGTCAAGTCAGACCTACCCTGGCATGCCCAATCTATTGGGTTAGCTCGACTCAGCCAAACATCGTCTTTTACCCATCAACATAAGCACATTTGAAATATTCCTCCAATGCATATAAATTGCATGTACTATTGCATTAATGAAGTACTTTTCTAGACTTTATTAACTTTCATACCAATCTTTGAGCCTGTACTAAATCAACAATCACAAATTAGAATATCTCTCTCTAATTGTTTGTATTAATAAGAAAATCATTACAAAGAATAATAACAATAAAATGCAAAACAACAAAATTAAAATGAGAGCTAAAACACTATTGTAAACATAACACATCCATAGTTTGAGATTGTTTGTTCTTTTATTCTTTTTATTTATTCAGATTCCTAATTCTTAAGCTTCCCAACCCCACATTCAAACATCCTTATACACATAAAATTATTTCAACTAATAGTATAACTCATGTATTAGAGTTGGGTTTACTTCTTAATACTATATAACCAAGCTGATTGAAACTGATTGATGCAAAATATAATGAAGTTATTGACAATTTATTATTTATGTATTGTTAGTTATTTTATCATTCAAAAATTAAGGTTTATTTATGTAATTGGAGGAATTTATAAATGTATTTGGTTCTTAGGATATCTTGTAATAATTATGGTTTAGGAGTTTATTCCTATTCCTAGTAGAATTATTTGGGTATTTGTATTAGGGTTATAATTCAATATCCACATACAAAATAGGATAACCACATCATGGGCGGAAAAAAAAAAAAAAGATAACGACATATATCGCTCAGAATAAGTTTTTCGTTATTTCACCATGCACTTAAATTGAAAAGAAAATAAATTCAACTTCTCATATGTGTGTCTTTTTCCCTTATTTAAGTATATTATCATGCATATGTATCTTATGTTGCTTTGTTCTTTTTGTTAATTCTCTTCTTAATCTATGGCCGTATAGAAGAGATGATGGTGCAAACTAAGGCAAGGATATGAGATGCTGAGTGATAAATTCAAGGAACCATGCAACATCATATTAAATGGTTAGAACTGTGACAGCACCTGTAAGAATCAAAAGTGCTTAACTAGTGGCAGATGTAAGAGCGATTTTCACCCCTGGTGCACCAAAAATTGTTGAAAGAGCTTGATCCATGGTTTTCTCCAAGAAGATGCTGCAAGCACATATGTGGCAGTGAGAGTATTATATATATTGACTATATATTACGAAATAAATAAGCTTATAATACCAAATGGCCTATAGCTGAGTGATATTGAAGTCATTCTCAGAGCCTATGAGTTTTATGTTCAAACCCAAAGTAGTAGTTAAAAGGACAAAAACAAAAAAAAAAAAAAGTTAGAATCCTATGGGTATGTGCATGTAGTATAGTTGTTTGCTTATTAGTTTAATAACATTGTTCAAGAGTGTACAAGTTTATGGAGAGAGGGTTTAATTTAGTTGGCAGGGCATTCTCTTGCTAGTAACTTCATCTTGCCTTCTTTTTTTGCTTGGCACACCGGTTGAGGGTTTAAAGCGAATCAATGAAAACAACTAAATGATGGTGACAAATTTATCAAATTGCAACCATTGCCTTTCAAAGTTTTATTTTTTCAGTTTAGGGTTATGACTTAGAGTTTTAAGTTGATGCTAAGTACATATGTATAGTTTTATGCTAACGAAGTAGAGCTTTAAGAATATGGTATGTTAGGGTTGCCAATTAGAGTTACTAGTACAAACATTATACCTTAATCTTTCAAGAACCAAGATAATTTTTAAACCATTGAAAATTGATACAATGAAATGAAAATTCAATTGAAAATTCTAGTGCCAGCATTCTGGGAAATTTTTTTCCCTGAATGTATCTGGCCAATGTGGGAGTGCACCCTTAAGATTTCTTGGAGAAGGACATAGTCTCAATACACAAAATGTGGTCTGAGGATATATTTACCGTTAAAACAAAAAAATTCATAATTTCCATGTCAACCTTGGAATTTTTTTGAAAAAAAAAGAGCCTATGACCAAAATAATTCCATAAGGGTCTACTTCACTAGAAAAATTTTCTATTATAAGAAAATTGTTTGTTTTGCTGCAAAAGAAAAGTTGATAGAAACTGATTTTCTATCACTTCAAAGACAGAACATTATTTTTTCTAGAAAATTTTTCTTTTAAAATACGGAAGAAAATTTTTCTATTTTTCTCAACCTGACCCACAATACCCAATACTCCGATACTACACCTCAACCCTTGATACTGAAGTACTTTGTTCTCTCCTCTCATTGGAGTCATTGCCTTTCCGCTATCAATTCTCACCAGTAACTTCATCGACATTCTGAGTTAGGCTCCTTGCTCACTGATGTTTCGATTTAGAATTGTATTCAATTAAATCAATACTACAATCACTCTAGGCAAGTGTACCTATCGTTTTGTAGAATAGCTTAATCGAGTACGGATATCATTCTCACGAGGAACTATAGCTATTATTCTACAAGAAAAAGACAGTTTTCCAACGGAACAAAATACCATTGGAATTTTTCCGAAATTCCAACGGAATTACGTTACCGTTGGAATTTTCCGTCAGAATTACCGTTGGAAATGTTTTTTTTTTAACAAAATTCCAACGGAATATACCGTTAGAATTTTTTTTCAAATTTTTTAATTTCATTTTAATTTTTTTATTAATTCTGACGGTATTTCCAACGGTAATTTTTATTTTATTACCGTTAGAATCTAAATTAATTTCCACCCTTCCCCCCTCACTTTTCACTTTCTGAAGTAGAAGTGTTTCTGAAATCCCTAAGTACTTAGCATTTCCCTTTCCGCCCTAGCCACTCTTCTTCGACGAATAGATCTTCAGAAATCAGAATCTCAAGCTCCCCTTCTCCTTCTCCTCTCTTCTCTCATTCTTTGACTCTCCCAGGCTCAAATCCTTACTCCTTAGCACTCTCCAAAAGTTCCCGACGACTCAACGGCCGCATGGTCAAAAGATGGAGGTAGCACATAGCTTGCTTTCTGATCAATCGCGCAAATCACAACTAGGTGATAGCTAGTTGATTTGGAGGTGCTCTTCCTTCTATTCTGTCCTTCGAGATACCCAGATCTGAATTTCTCTAGTTCCGTTGATTTCACAAACCAGGTTTGCCCATTAAGCTTCTTTTGCTATTTTTTATTCTCGCTTTACTTTAAGTGTTGTTGGTATATACTATCTTGCTTTGGTTGATAAAAAATTTGTACTTTACATCTTTTACTTCCCTTTTTGGCTTAAATTAGATTCTATTTGTTTTGTTTTGGGTTGTGGAAGATCTAGACAGTGATTTATTTTTCTAGGTTTGACTTTAATTTTGCTGATCAGGGTTTACATTCTAAAGTATTTGTTGATTGAATCTGGTTTCTAATTAAAGTGGTCTGTTACTTATATTGATGGGTTTGGTTTGTTTGATCATGATTTTGGTAATATTGGTTTTCATGCAGTAGATTCACTTCGTTCCACAGTTATGGATTATATGGTTCATTGGGTTTACTCTGTATGATTGAGTTTGTAAATGTGAGATCTTGCAAAACTTGGTTGTTTTCAATATTTCTCGCAGGAAAGTATTGATTTTGATAATCTGATTGATGTTTGTGTGTAATAGAACTGTATTTTCTGGGCTTTGAAGCCCTGGTTTTTGCTTGATTTGTGCCACTTCAGAAAATATAGACTTGTTGGATAATTTTGGTCAATACTAATCACTAGGATAAGTGAATAGGAACTTATCATCTCTTTGTTGGGGAAAACTTAAGAACTAGATCCATAAGGTGAAGTTACTCTAGTGTTTCTATAGTATGATCTTACTGCCAACTCAATGGTGATCTCACTCATGTTGGATGTCATTTTATTTTTCTAGAGGAAATTTTTGGAATCATCATACTTGTCCATAACTGAATTCTTCATTTTTTTTCCTACTCATACTCTTTATTCTTGAAATATGTTCAAGTTTATGTTTTCCAATTAATTGTCATCAGTTAATTGTTAGAAATTGTATTTTTGGTGTATGGATGCCCCGGATGAAGTTTTAGTTGTCGTCAGATGTCTTCCATTTCTCTTTAGATAACCAAGATAAGTTTCTCATGTGCATTACCAATGTAATTAATTAGAGACATGTTTCATTATGAAAAACAAAAAGTTGACTAATGAAACAGTTAAAATATACTATTCACATCAAAACATATGATAATTAAAATATGTAGACATTATACACCCTCTCGTTACTTTAGAATAAGGGCAGATCTAGCAATTTCTTTGTCTTGGGAAATAAACCAGAAATGGTTTCAATGCATCCAAGTGAAGTCTTACATAACATCTAATTAAGCTAGCAGCCTACTTTTTACACTTTACATGCTATACTAGATCTTTTTTTGTTCAGAATTTCTAGTAAGTTTTTAGCAATATGTGTGTAATGTTCAATTTTAGTTTCAAAATGAGAGTACTATTGGTTGATTGCATAACATTTTGAATTTGAACTGTTTTCTCTTTGAACTATGTTTCTATTTTAAATCGGTTAGGCTCTATTCTTGTTGGAATTTTTGTATTCAGTTATCAATTCTTGCAAAAGTGCAGAGGAGATGAGTAAGATATTTGGGGACAAGGAACTGCACCAAAAATACATAGATGAACTTGTTGATTAACGTGATTGGAATTAAGGCTTAGATGATTGAAGCTCTTAATTAGAGAATTCTGTTCGTAGTAATGAGAGACCATATTGTGCAATTGTATTCTTATGTATGTGCATGAGATTCTAGGTAATGGCTTGGAAAGTAGTTCAATTATATATATATATATATAGTCAAAATCTAAGAGACGATNATATATATATGCATGTATTTGTATGATAATTCTTGAACTTGCTTGATCATTGTGAATTTATTCATTTTTATTTGCTGAATTGATTGTTTGGTCACCTAATGTTCAACTAAATTTTAGCTTGAGGGATATTTATCTATTAGCCGAAAAAAGAAAATGTCAGTTGCAGGGGTTGGAATTTAGTTTGACTGAACGCCTAGGAATCTGAAGAAATTGTTGAAATAGTTTGTAAATATGTTAATAATTAACCAAGTCCCACATTGGTTAACTTAGAGTATGTAAAAGACTTTATAAATGCAAACTAAAGTTATAAAGTAACTTTAGTTAAATGGGCACAAGCCCATTTGACAAGCCCAAATAGCCTAACAAGACAAAGTCCATTATTGGTCTTTGATTGGCACTTGGGCACTTGGGGAATCTTAGGCCTTGATCGATTTGACAAATATTTTAACATTGGTTTTAATATCTGGATCGGACCGGATTGGGTCGGTTTTACCCGATTCGGATGGTAGTTAATTAAATTAACAGGTTCAGATGAATAAACTCGAATAGACAATTGTGTCTGTTTTGAACAGACTGTTGTGACTATTTTGAACAGACAATTGTGACTATTCCGAATAGACAATTATGTCTGTTAATTTCTGACCAATTATATTTGTTCATTCGTGTCTTTTCAACTCTATAAAAGGGAACACCCTAATGCATTAGAATTCACTTTTCCATTGAGAGTTTTTGAGGGCTTTGTTGTATCCTGGGGTAACTTGCTTTTATAGAGAAGCAATATTACACTCAAGACAGTGTAATTGTTCACGCCTCAAAGCCAACCTAGTTAGTCTCCATTATCGTTTTTCTAACAATTTGAGTGTAATATTCGTAATGGAGGCTGTTACTACTTCTGCTGTAAAGTTGCAAGATTCTGTGAAACTCAACCAGTTTGATGGAACGAATTTCACAAGGTGGAAAGACAAGATGAAGTTCTTACTCACAACCCTGAAGGTGTTTTATATCCTGGACCCGAATCTGCCACCCATTGCTGCACCAACTGCTGAAGATTCGGATCAAGTAAGGAACCATAGGCAGAAACGTGAGGAAGATGAATTGGTGTGTCGTGGCCACATTTTGAATACCCTTACGAATCGTCTCTATAATCTCTACTCCAATCTGACTTCACCAAAAGACATCTGGAATGCATTGGAAGTCAAATATCAAAGCGAAAAGAGAGGTACTGACAAATTTCTTGCTTTGAATTATTTTGATTTCAAAATGTCTGATAACATGCCAGTCATGGATCAAGTCCATGAACTACAAATTTTAGTTTCTAGATTAAGAGATTTGGAGATCTGAATTCCTGATACTCTTCAGATAGGAGCAATTTTGTCCAAATTGCCTCCTTCTTGGAATGGGTACAGAAAGAAAGTGTTGCATTCACCTGATAATTTCACTCTTGAACAGTTTCAAACTCATTTACAGATTGAGTGTGAAACTCGTGTTAGAGATGAAAAGTTTATGAAAATAAATGTGAATCCAAAAGAAAATTCGCAGCAAGTGAATGCAATAACAGGTAATTTTGGAAACAACAAATCCGGAAACAAGTCTGGAGGGAAGAATCAGGAAAAACTTAAAGTCCAGAAAAATGGTGGATCAAAGAAAAACAAAAAGAACAAGGTCTGCTTTCACTATGGAAAGAAAGGACACTATATCAAGGAATGTAGATTCAAGAATTATGAAAAGAAGAAAGAAAATACTTCTGAAAAGGCCAAACTAGCCAACTTGTTGGAAGATGAAGTAAAAGAACTTGTTGCAATGGTTTCCAACATTCAGATTGGAATGGTGACTGAGTTAAACATGGCTGCTGCATCAAGTAATACAGATTGGTTCCTTGATTCGGGTGCAACAATTCATGTCAGCAATAACAAGACTTGCTTCAAAACTTACCATAAGTTGGAGGAACAAGATGAAATTCGAATGGGTAATCACCAGCGTGTTAAAGTACATGGCAAAGGGTCTGTTGTACTGAATTTCACTTCTGGGCAGAAACTTACCCTTGTCAATGTTCATCATGTTCCTGATGTTAAAAGAAACTTAGTTTCTGCAAGTTTGCTTTGTAAGAAGGGTTTTAAGATTGTCCTAGAGTCAGACAAAATTGTAATGTCCAAGAGTGGACTGTTTGTAGGAAAGGGATACTCCCTTGATAGCATGTTTAAGTTAAGTGTGAATGAAATAAACGTTGTTTCTGCTTACATTGATTCTTCTTCTTTATGGCATGCTAGATTAGGACATTTAAATTATCATATGATAAAATATATGTCAACTCATGATTATATTGATTGCAAGCATGTTCACAAAGATAAATGTGAAATTTGTGTTGAAGCAAAAATAACAAGAAAACCTTTTCCTAAAGTAGAGCGTGATACACAAATCTTAGATTTGATTCATTCTGATATTTGTGAATTAAATGGTAAATTAACCAGAGGAGGAAAAAGGTATTTCATTACATTTATAGATGATTGTTCTCGGTTTTTATATGTATATCTATTGAGAACAAAAGATGAGGCCTTTGAAAGATTTAAGGAATTTAAATCTGTGGTAGAGAATCAAAAGGAAAGAAAAATTAAAATAATTCGGAGTGATAGAGGTGGAGAATATTTCTCTACAGAATTTGATAAATTATGTGAAGAAAATGGAATAATCCATCAGAAAACCACCCCTTTTACACCCCAGCAGAATGGACTAGCAGAAAGGAAAAATAGGACCCTAGTTGATATGGTAAATGCTATGCTTTTAAATGCTAAGTTACCATATAACTTGTGGGGTGAAGCTTTACTTACTGCATGTCACATTCATAACAAAGTTCCTTCCAAGAAAACACATATTTCACCATATGAAATTTGGAATGGAAGGAAACCAAATCTGAATTATTTTAAAGTGTGGGGGTGTATTGCATTCTATAGACTTCCTGATTCTCAAAGAACCAAATTAGGGCCAAGAGGAATTAAAAGTGTTTTTGTTGGTTATGCACAAAATTCTAAAGCATATAGACTTCTAAATTTAGAGTCTAATGTTATAGTGGAATCTATTCATGTTGAATTTTTTGAAGAAAAATTCATGTTAGATCAAATTGTGCATGAACCTGAAAGTGGTATGCATGAACCACAAAATTCACAGGATCAAAATAGTTTTGATAATTTTAATTCTCTTGCTATAGGTAAGAGAAAACTTGTGAATGAACCATCTGAACCAAGAAGAAGTCAAAGGCCAAGAAAAGAGAAAAGCCTTGATCCTGATTTTATTACTTTCTTGGTAGAAGGTAGTAGGAATCGGATTTGTAAAAAGGTGAAGATATTATTAAACATTGAAAGTGAGCCCAAAACTTTTGAAGAAGCAATGTCTTCTAGAGATTCAGCATTCTGGAAAGAAGCTGTGAATGATGAAATGGACTCAATAATGTCTAATAATACTTGGGTCTTAGTTGACTTACCACCTGGCTCAAAGCCCATTGGTAACAAATGGGTTTTCAGGAGGAAATATAATTCTGATGGTACATTGCAAACCTTTAAAGCAAGACTAGTTGCAAAAGGTTTTACTCAAAAGAAAGATCTAGATTATTTTGATACCTATGCTCCAGTTGCTAGAATAACATCCATCAGAGTTCTTTTTGCTTTGGCATCTATACATAAATTGCATATACATCAAATGGATGTTAAAACAGCATTTTTAAATGGTGATTTAAAGGAAGAAGTTTACATGCAACAACCTGAAGGTTTTGTTCTTCCTGGAAATGAACACAAGGTGTGCAAGCTTGTAAAATCTTTGTATGGTCTTAAACAAGCTCCTAAACAATGGCATGAAAAATTTGATTCAGCAATTTTGTCTTTTGGGTTTAGACATAATACTGCTGATAAATGTATTTATTCCAAGTTTACTAAAGATTATGGAGTAATAGTTAGCCTCTATGTAGATGATATGCTTATCTTTGGTACCAACATGCATGGTATAAATGAAACTAAAAAGTTTCTAACCTCTAAATTTAAGATGAAAGATCTTAATGAGGTTGATACAATTTTGGGTATCAAAGTTACTAAGCATGATCATGGGTTTACTTTAAGTCAAACTCATTACATAGAGAAAATTTTGAGCAACTTTGGTCATCTCAAAATAAAAGAATACAGTACTCCATATGATACTAGTGTAAAACTTGTGAAAAATAGTGGTAGACCTATAGAACAATTGAAATATGCCAGTGCTATAGGAAGTTTAATGTATGCAATGCATTGTACAAGACCAGATATTGCTTTTGCTGTATGCAACTTGTCAAGATTTACAAGTAGTCCTAATACAGAACATTGGGAAGCAGTTGGAAGGGTATTTGGATACCTGAAAAGTACTGAAAACCTAAAGTTATCTTATAGAGATTTTCCTGCTGTACTAGAAGGTTATTCAGATGCAAGCTGGATAACAAGAGTTGGTGAAAGTATCGCAACTACAGGTTGGATATTTACACTAGCTGGGGGTGCAATATGTTGGGCATCTAAGAAACAAACCTGCCATTCCCATTCAACCATGGAGGCAGAGTTTATTGCTTTGGCTGCTGCAGGTAAGGAAGCTGAGTGGTTAAGAAACATGTTGTTTGAAATTGAGTTGTGGCCACAACCAATGCCACCTGTTTCCATACACTGTGATAGTGAGGCTACAATGTCTTGTGCTTTCAATAACATGTATAATGGAAAGTCAAGACATATTAGTCTAAGGCATGATTATATTAGAGAATTGATATCAAGTGGTACCATTTCACTTCTCTATGTGAAATCTGCAAATAATTTGGCTGATCCTTTTACCAAATCTTTACCAAGAGATATGGTATGGAGGACAACATTTAGTATGGGACTAAATTGAACCCTCAAGACGCCAATGATGGTAACCCAACTTTGAATTACAAATTAGTAATTACTAAAGTTTAATGGGTAACAACAAGTCATTGATACGTGTCTAATTTATCACTAATTAAAAGGAGTCTCATACAAAACATGAGGTTAGTGCTTACTATTACGTTAAGAGGATGAGCTTGGCTCTTAATGGAGTTGTTTTGTCTGAAGTAACAGGGACAATGAAATGAACTCCACCTATGTGAATATGAAGTGGTGCCGCTTCAACAAAGGTTTAATGGGTTTTACCTTTTTGAAAATATTCACAGAAAATTGGGATTGCTTAGCACATGGCCATTTAAATAGTGCCAGGGCTGTTAAAACCTCTTTGGAGAAATTGTATAAAAATGATGTGTATGATATCTTCGATCCTAATAGTAAGGAGTATTGGCTTAATCTTTGGACACCAAGTACTTCATTAGCATCCTTAGATATTTATACTAATTTTAAGGTTTAAACCTGAAAGGTACCTTCTTATATGCATCATTTTTATAGTGAATGACTTAATTTACAAACTAGTGGGGGAATGTTGAAATAGTTTGTAAATATATTAATAATTAACCAAGTCCCACATTGGTTAACTTAGAGTATGTAAAAGACTTTATAAATGCAAACTAAAGTTATAAAGTAACTTTAGTTAAATGGGCACAAGCCCATTTGACAAGCCCAAATAGCCTAGCAAGACAAAGTCCATTATTGGTCTTTGATTGGCACTTGGGGGCATCTTGGGCCTTGATCGATTTGACAAATATTTTAACATTGGTTTTAATATCTGGATCGGACCGGATCGGGTCGGTTTTACCCGATTCGGATGGTAGTTAATTAAATTAACAGGTTCAGATGAATAAACTCGAATAGACAATTGTGTCTGTTTTGAACAGACTGTTGTGACTATTCCGAACAGACAATTGTGACTATTCCGAATAGACAATTATGTCTGTTAATTTCTGACCAATTATATTTGTTCATTCGTGTCTTTTCAACTCTATAAAAGGGAACACCCTAATGCATTAGAATTCACTTTTCCATTGAGAGTTTTTGAGGGCTTTGTTGTATCCTGGGGTAACTTGCTTTTATAGAGAAGCAATATTACACTCAAGACAGTGTAATTGTTCACGCCTCAAAGCCAATCTAGTTAGTCTCCATTATCGTTTTTCTAACAGAAATTGGTTCCTTGTGTTTTGAAGACTTTTTTTCTTTTCTGTCTATCAGTAAAATTTAACTGCTTGTCATATATATTTAGGTTTTTGGGATTCCAAATTGTCTATTTATGGTTTCTGTTTGGCGTACTACTTTCTGCTATTTGAATCATGATTTGTTGTTGGCAGTTGTGGTGATGGTTCTCTTGGAATTTCTAGCCAAAGAGGGGATAATTATGAATGTAGAAATTTGAAACTTCTTCTCAAACAGCGGCAAAGGGTAATTTTCTTTCACTGTCTTTCCAAACTTGGCACAACAAATCAGATATTTGCTTTAGATAATCTATTTAAATGGATAGTGTTTGTCTTTAGGCTTTATCTTTTAGTATATTGATTCAAAAGACAGTCTTTATCTGATTATGAGGCACTACATCCTTTTGAATATATATATATATATCTCCTCCAATTAGTTCTGTTGGCTGCGTAAAGCTGATGAAAAGATGTTAAACCTATAGCTTTGAATATGATGATTTTTTTAGAGAATTATAAAAAGAAGACTTGTTAACTTTTTGGACTCAGAGGACTTGACCACTCGAACTGAACGCCTAAAATTTGTTCAATGTAATAGAAGTTAAGGTTATGTACATATGGTATCATTATTTTCCGGATAGGTATTCATTTTTCCAATGATATCCTATGGGAGATGTGGATTGTGGGGCTGTGGTGTCTACTTACATTTGTCTGGTTCTGAATGGATATAAAATGTTTAAACATCCTTACTATGCTTCTGATTTATTGCTCTGGTAATATTATAGGCATTTTGTTGAAAATCTGCACAAACTCAACTTTGAAATTTCTTGGTTCATATTGAACTGTTTTGGTAGTTTAAAATAATTTGCTTGCAATAAAATAAATTACACAATAATATGGAAGGACAACAATCTTATGTTAACTAAAAATGCTGAATTACCGTATTCTGGAAGTGATTTGTGAAATCAAATTCTGTAGTTGGCAACATATTGTTTAGTGAACAGTAAAAAGAGAAGGAAACCGACTAGCAACCACAGAAAAGAATTTTCTTTGTTCACAAGGCAATAATACTGATTGTTACCTTGCACTAATGCTCCCTTTGTAATTGAAACTTTGACATTGCATTTGGAGCTGTTAATTTTGGCATCAAAAGGGGTATCAAAGATTTGTTTTCTTCAACAGGCATGCTACTTAACAGGGGAAAATCAGTGATGGCAAAGGGAAAAAGAAAAGGGAAATTAGGGGATGGTTATTAACAGCAGCAAAATCTAAGCATGTAATGAGCTAAAAGTATTCCAGCCTAAAATAAAATACAAAAATCTTTGACTTTGTGTAGTTTTATTGATGCTAGCTGCTTTTACCTAATGTTTCTAAGCATGTAATGAGCTAAAAGTATTATGCTGTAGATATTCTCATTGTGGGTAGTCAGCCCTTGAAAGTATGGTGGCTTGAGCTATACATCTGAAGGTGTTGGTGAAGTTCTTGCAATTTCAGGTATAGATTTGGATTTTATTATCCATATATGGTGATAATGGTACATATATAATTTTCTATTTCAGAGTAACTCTCTGGAAAGCTTAGAGTGCAATTTTAAAGCAAATTCAATTTACCCCCCCCCCCCCCCCCCCTCTCTCTCTCGCTATGCATGTATTAGCGATGTATATTTATATATTTGAGTTTGTGTCTCTTCTTAAATCACTCTTTATTAAATTTCAGCAATAATGTCCAAGGGTTGTTTCATTTAGGTATCCTGTGCTGATATCTGTTAATTATGTAGATAGCAAACTGATATAGAAAAATAGGCCCAATCCCTGATGTGGGATTAAAAGTGGTAAAAGGCCAAAAATGGAAATTTCCTAATTTATAGCAAAATTTTGGGAAAAATAGGTCCTGAAATTTAAGGATAGAGAAGAGAACTTAAGTGGTCTAGGAAAGGCTAATAGCAATAGTACAATTACCGGATTATGATATCTTATGAGGCTAGATTTTGATGAAGTTATAGAAGGAAATCTTTGCCCAGGATATAGGAGGGACATGTATTCAACAATTAGCTTGTTAAAAATTAGATGAAATGCAGATTGCGGGGGAAGAAGTTGAAAAGGCATGATCATAGTGGTCAAAGTAGTAACATTCGCTATGTGTTAATGTTTTTCTTGTGACCATATTGCTTGCCCCATTCAATCAGTGTGAACCATCCAAATTATCACTGAATTATTGCCCACATAACCTATGGAAGGGAGAATTTTGGCAGGGGAAAACTTTTGAAGTAGAAAATCATAATAAAAGGCAAAGATGATTTTGTCTTTTAAAATTTTAAGGGACTGAACAATGTCATATTTGATTGGATCTCACTTATTGCTTATCTTGTTTTCTTTTCACATAAGTAAAAAATCATAGTGCTACTTGCGGCAGCCATATCCTTAAGTGGTTTTTTGTATTTTTATTTTTTTTGGCCATGATCCATGATGGTGATGTACCTCTTATTCATTAATTAATATTTCTGGTCTAATTTTTATTCTTCTGTATTTTTTTATGAAAATATACCTGAATTACTATCTAGATGTGGGCTGTGTACTTTGAATTGTTAAGTTTAAGTTTGGGATCTAGCACATATTATCCTTGATTTTTTGAAGGCCAGAATAATATTTTTGTTTGCACTCTTTCCAACACTGTTTCCATATTGTATCTTAACTAACCTTGTGAATTAGATTTTCATTAAATTTTGGGTAACATCACAGCTTATTTTTTTGCCAAAAGAAATTCCATATGGATTTAATGTTTATGGAGTTGGAACATTAAGATCTTGTGGAAGATTTGTATTGGCAATATCCTTGTAGAAGGTGATAACTATTAACATATAGTAGGACTTAGAGTTGTAGGTAATGATTGTTGTGCAGTGTGACCATTAGATTCTCTTAAGGTGGGTAATGGTTGTTGTATCAGTTTTAATGAGGATCTATTCGGGAGTATCTCTTTATAGAGGCTTTTACTTGCCTCTCTTTGTTTTTGCCATTACATGAGTCCCCATCCAAAAATTTTATAGTATCCAAGTCTGAATTTCACTAAATTATTTATGGATTTGTCAATAATACTTATCAATGGCTTGATAGTTAAATTTAAATTAAATTAAATTAATAAAACATGCATCTTTCATAGAAATACTTTTCTCAAACAAATAGTATATATCGAAATTCTATCCAATAATGTAAGGAAAGTTATTCATAGACCAATATTTATATTAATATTTCTTCATTTAAATGGTGCTTAATTGGTGTCATTCCAAAGCCATAGTGTAAAACGAGACTACTGATGAGGAGGAAATTTTTTTGTTGGAACTAGATATAATAGAGTTAAATTTTTTTTATTAAAGATATGAGGGTATGTGAATTGAGAACCTTAATCTTTTTTAAAAAATTCTTTTACTAGTTGTGTGTGCTTGTGCTTGTGTAAATGAACAAGAAACTATGACTTTTAATTGTATGGTAAAAGAATATATATAATAGCTATAACAGACTGTGCTAGTCTCTTCCATGCTACTGTTTCTCAATCTGGACCTATCAGTGGAAGAGTAGATGACTTATAGATGATTATAGGTGTCTGCTTCTCTCAAATTCTCAACTGCAAATCAATCTGATCTCAAGAGTGCCAATGGGCCAGCTGATTGAGTTGCTAGGCATGGTAGAAGGAGGATGTGCCCATTAGATTGGGTCTCTAGACCCCATCCTCCTTCATGGAGATCCTAATTGCTGATGCTCTTCCTAGGCCACTGCTCATTTGTAATTTGCTGCCTATGTTGTTTCTGGTTTAGTTTCCATGGCCAAAAAAAAAAAAAAAAACCTATATTTGTTTAGATTATGTATTGTAATAATAATATATAATAATGAAGGGATGTAATTATTTTTCACAAATTTACAGGTTAATATTTGGTTATATAAGCTTCCGGAGGGGCAGTGCAGCCTGTCCAGCAATTTGGCTTTGGCATATATGATTCATTATGGGCTGATAAAAAAATATTTTGTTTCCATTCTCATGGACTTTTTTTAAAAAAGAATAAAAATAAATCTATAGTTATTTTTACAAATAGGCATAAACAACTTTGGGAGTGTTTAGGATGAGTTAAAATGGAAACAGTACAGGAACAAGGAAGGAGAGTTAACAAGTATTTATTTAGGCTTGGGATGGTCTGGTCATTAGATTAAATTCAGACTTGGATATTTAAAGTGAGATTATATGTCAATGGTGGTGTGCCTCAATGAGAGATAGATTAATTGCTATAAATATTTAGGTAATTTAACAAATATTTCCCATATTAGATGGTCATTTTGCTTTAGGGTTAGAAGAAAAAAGATATTGATTGACATATCCTACTCTTTTAAGGATGATTTAAGCTGTGATGGTTAGATATTGTTAGAAACTTAGCAGTCCCCTAAATTTTACATGTAAAATTAAATAAAACATTTGTTCAATTTTGAGTGAACGGCTGGTTGTCGAAGAGTAGAAAAAGCTGCCTATCAAGATGATGATTAGGTAAATAATTTAACACTAGTCCAAATCAGTATATCAAAATAAATGTTTCTTTCAAAGTTAAAAGGAAGTTTAGTTTATATGTTTACCAGTGAGGCAGTGTTATGGGCACTTTTCATCTATGTCCTTTTCCTTTCTTATCTGTTTTTATAATTTATAATTAAACTTCTTGTATTTATTTCCTATTCTTTGTTTGGATCCATATTTGGCATGTTGGTATCAGTGGTATGAATTTTGTTGTACTTGGGATGGGCTGGTAATTAGATTAAATTCAGACGTGGATATTTAAAGTGAGATTATATGTCAATGGTGTACCTCAATGAGAGACAGATTAATTGCTTTCTTTGGGATAAATATTTAGGTAATTTAACAAATATTTTTCATATTAGATGGTCATTTGGCTACTTGTGGTAAAATGTTATCACTGCTGACATGTCAGAAATTAATTGGTTTGATTGACATGGTATAGTTGAAGTTTTTGAGTGCAAAATGTATATATTCTATCAAAGGTTTGGTTTTGGCTCATGTCTGCTTCGTTTCTTTGGGACTAATTTTGACTTTTAAACTTTTTGATTGATATAATAACATAAAGGCTAGAGTCATGATAAATTTATAATTTCTTTAAAAATTTGAAAAAACTTATTTGTATTCATAGTTTTTTAATGCAGTAGAGATGAAAAGTTAATGCAGTTGTTATTTATTATATTCATTGTTTTTTTTTTCTTATGCACAAAGGGATAAAAGTGTGCATTGTGTCTGTGAGGAAGATTAGCTGGAGTTAGGGACTTTGTGTATCTTTAGTGTTTGATCTACTGACACGGTTGTTAGCTGTTGCATTTGTGGATAGAAAGCAAAGGTTAGCAGAAATTTTATAGTCATATGTTTAATTTTATTTTTCCTTCAGATTCATGTTTAATGTTACCAATTGCTTATTTTTGTAATAGCACTTTTATTTTTTTTTAAATATATAGTGATAATGTATTATTTAAATCTGCATTTGCAATTAGAAAATGTGGATATGAATCTAAGAAAACGCAGTTTCAAAGGATTTTTATGGGTCCCACTTATACCTTTCTCTTTCCCCCAGCTCCGTCTTTGTCTCCTTCTGATATGTCCTCCCCTCAACCCCAATATGTCCTACCCTTTTCCTTCTTTCCTTTTCTCTTGTTTTCTTGTTTTCTTGTTGCTCTTCCTCTAGGGTTGGAATGTTAGTTGTTTTTGTGTTTTCTTTATGAGAGGGGGAGGAGAGGAGAAGAAGAATTTTGTATTGATAAAAGACTCACCAAAATTAACATCCCACATTTTAGCAAGATTCGACCAAAAAATTGTGGGATGTGGATTTTGGTGGGTCTTTTATCAATATAAAACTATTTTTCTCCTCTCCTCTCCCTCTCATAAAAAAAACATAAAAACAACTAACATTCCAACCCTAGAGGAAGAGCAACAAGAAAGCAAGAGAAAAGGAAAGAAGGAAAATTGTATGACGCATAGGGGTTGAGGGGAGGACATATCAAGAGATAGAGACGGAGCTGAGGAAAGAGAAGGGTATGAGTGAAACCCATAAAAATCCTTTGAATTTGTGTTTTTTGATAAAAATGTTGTAGCGTGTAATAGGCAAAAAAAGTAACCCATTTTGGTAAAATAATTTTAAAACTAATCTAAATTCGTAAATATCTTATTAAATAGTATTATTTTAGTATTTTTTCCAAGACACACTCTTAGATAGGATAGTTTATTTAACTTAGAAACTCGTCTAAGCGTTAACTGAGTAGAGTTAACTCTTAGATAGTCCCCAATTTTGGGACTATTCTTAGAGAAGTGCATTCACTAAATTAGATATGTAAGCTTATTTTATAACTTATCTATTAAAATTTTACATCATCTCTTTGTGTTTCTTTGGGTGCATATTTATGCTGCATATGCAGTGTATTTCGTGTACTTGGAGAACCATGGGGAGATGTTGCTGAAATTTTATTAAACTAGTTACTTATATAAGCTTCTGTTAGTGTGAAGCACTCTCAAAGAACGAGATAGAAGTCATACCAATTTAGCTTTAAGTTAAGATCAATCCGTAAAAAAAATAAAATTTTAATGAAATCTTATTTCAGTGTTTGAATAGATGGAGATACCTGAGAATCGTCGTTGGATGTACATTAGAAAAAATTCTTAAGGGAATACGTTATTAAATTCATTCATAGAGGGTGTTGAGACATTTATTGAAGCTGCTGAAAAACTGGAGGTGTTTAAACAGCAAGGAACATTTAAGTGTCCATGCTTAAGATGTAAGTGCACAAGATTTCATAATTCGGATGAAGTAAGCCTACATTTATATAAGAAAGGTTTTCAGCCACATTATTACTATTGGCATAATCATGGGGAGATTGAACCACCAATTCTTAGAAGAGGTTATGAAGCTGATCCAATTTTTGATGATTTGAATCCATATGAGCGAATGGTTATTGATGTTGGGGGCTCTAGTTTCTATTCTGAGTATGAACCAGAGGAACCTAATTTTGAATTCGAGAAGTTTTATGAGATGCTATGTGCTGCACAATCTCCTTTGTGGGATGGATGTGAAAGTCACTCTGTATTATCAATTGCAGTTAGACTTTTGAGCATTAAGTCTGATTATAATATGCCTCATAATTGTACTGATGAGATAATCACATTGATAAAAGAGATATTGCCTGTGGGTCATCGAATGCCTGATAATTTTTATCAGACTAAGAAATTAGTGGCTCAACTTGGGTGTGGTTATAAGAAAATAGACTGTTGTCCATCCGGATGTATGTTGTATTATGGTAATGGCGAAGAAAATAGAGAATGTAGATTTTGTGGTGAAACTCGTTTTGTGGATAGAGCAAGTAGAAATAGTCAAAAAAAAGAGATTCCAAAAAAACAAATGTAGTATTTATCGATAATTTCTCGGTTACAAAGATTGTTTGCTTCTAATGCAACTACAGAATACATAAGATGACATCATGAAAATCGACGTGAGGAAAGAGTGCTGTCACACCCTTCAGATGGAGAAGCCTAGAAGCATTTTGATATAACTCACCCGGAGTTTGCATCAGAACCAAGAAATGTGAGATTAGGTCTGTGCTCTGATGGTTTCAGTCCTTTCAATATGAACTCTAATATATACTCTTGTTGGCTTGTAATTTTGACTCCATACAATTTTCCTCTTGGAATATGTATAAAGAGAGAATACATGTTCCTAACAATAATAATTCTTGGCCCACATAATCCAAAAACTAATATAGATGTGTATCTACAGCTTTTGATCGATGATCTGAAACTGTTATGGCATAATGGTGTGCAAACTATGACATATCTAAGAAACAAAATTTTTCTTTGAAGGCTGCTTTGATGTAGACTATCAATGACTTCCCTGCGTATGTTATGTTGTTGGGTTGGCAAACAGCAGGTCGTTTGGGTTGTCCTATTTGTATGCAAAGTTCAAAAGCATTTTATGCTAAAAATGGTTGAAAGATTTGTTATTTTGATTGTCATCGACAATTCTTGAGCATGAATCATTCATTTCATAAGAATAAGATAAATTTTTTGAAAGGTCAAAAAGAATTGGGTCAACCGCCTAAGCGATACTCAGGAGTTTAAGTATTTGAACAAGTTTCTCAATTTCTTAAGATAACAGATATTGGAGGAATGTATAATTTACTGGTTACGAGATTCATCATAATTGGACTAAACGCAGTATATTTTGGGATTTGCCGTATTGGTGTGATTTGTTGAATCCGCACAATGTGGATGTTATGCATACGGAGAGTAATGTCTTCAAAAATGTTTACAACACAGTCATGGATGTTAAAGGCAAAACCAAGGATAATGTCAAGGCAAGAATGAATCTTGGTTTGTATTGCAGACGAAAGGCCTTAGAGTTGCAAGACAGAGGCAATGGAAAATTTGTCAAACTGAAAGCACAATACACTTTGAATATGGATAAAAAAAAGAGCAATATGTTACTGGGTACACGACCTAAGGCTTCCAGATGGATATGCATCTAAATTGGGCAGATGTGTTAATATGAGAAGTTGCACTTTGCAGCATATGAAGAGTCATGGTTGTCATGTCTTCATGGAGAGATTGCTTCCAATTGCGTTTAGTTGTTTGCCTACTCCTATCTGGGAATCTTTGACTGAATTAAGTTATTTCTTTTGAGACTTATGCTGTCCGACGCTAGAAGAAAGTCGACTGGACAAGATGGATCAAAATATTCTTATTATCTTGTGTAAATTGGATAAGATATTCCCTCCTAGCTTTTTTGATGTAATGGAACACTTACCAATACACTTAGTGTATAAAGTATGAGTTGGTGGACCTGTACAATATCGATGGATGTATCCATTTGAGAGGTCTAAATCTATCATTTAAAATTAATTACTATTCAATGTCTCGTCATTTATATTTATTATAATCATGCAATATTTCAATTTTTCAAAGGTTTTTACACTATCTTAAGAGAAAAGTGAAAAATAAAGCTCATATGGAGGGTTCTATCTGCGAAGCTTACATACTTGAAGAGACTTTTATGTTTTGTTTTTATTACTTTGAGTTTCATGTACATGCTAGAAATAGAAGAGTGTCTCGAAATGATGATGGTGGAGAGTCGTCTTTGCATCCTCCACTATCTATCCTTAACTTTCCTGGTCGACGTGAAGGAGCATGTAAAACTCGTTATCTAAGTGAAGATGAAGTAGTAGCAATATCTTTATATGTTCTTTTAAATTGCCCTGAAGTTGAATCTATCCTGCAGTCAGTCATATTTTTCATGTGTTATTCAAGATTTTACAAGTTTCTATGTATTAGTGTTTAATGCATATGATGATGATGATTGCAGCATTTATATTCAGTCATTAACATCTACATTAACTAATCTCAGCTCCATTGAAGTTGACAAACATGTAGAATTAAATTTTGTCCATTGGTTCAAAGAATATGTAAGTGCTTACATTTCTACAATTACATCATGAAATTATCATTATTATCTATTATAACAGATGTGTTCATATAACACTTTTTATGTCTTAATGGTTAATAGGTGCACAATCCTTACAATAACACCTCAGATCAGATTCTGTACAATTTAGAGTAGGGGCCTTTAAGAGTAGTGAAGACATTCCCAATTTATTTCGTGAATGGTTATTCTTTTCACACATTCAATTGGGCACATAATCGAAAGTCAAATAATTCCGGAGTAGGTCTTAGTGGAACAAATATTTTATATCATGGAATTGTAGAAGAGATAATTGAGATAGAGTATCCCAGAATTCCTATTAAGCGATTAACACTTTTCAAGTGTAAATGGTTTGATCATTTGCCCATGGGTACAAGAATTTGTCCCAAGTATGAGATTATTGAGGTTAAATCGAATAGGAGATACAATGGTAAATATATATTTATCTTTGCTCAACAAGCGGAACAAGTATATTTTACATCATCTCTATGCCCAAATCCTAACAAGAAAGACTGGTTTGTGGTGATTAAGACTAAATCAAGGCGCACAATTGAATTATGGATGCTCCATTTCAAGATGATAGAACTTTGCACTTCACTAAAGTCTCTTCTTCCGAACAAATTGCTGATAATTTAAGAGATGAACATAATATGAGAGAAGATTTAATGGACATGACAATTAATGCACATGTTGAAACTGATGAGGAGGTGAGAGAGTATGATACATAAGACGAAGAATCATATGATAGCGAGGAGCCTAAAACTGAGGATGAAGTCCCTAATGATTACTTAGTTGATAGTGATTGATTGTTAAGGTTAATTTATTTGTGACATTTTTTTTTATAAAATTTTGTGGATGTATTTATTACTTAATGTCTTACTGACATATTTAATGTTTTTGTATTTACAGATGTCAGAGACAGGCGGACGTGCTCATAGTTATAGCTCCCGAGGCAGAGGGAGAGTTCCTGCCTCATTACATACTTATTCTGCAACCCCTGACGTGCATATTGATCCCTCACCGTCTCCTACTCCCATTGAATCCACCCACATAGCATCATCACATGCACCATCTACTGAAGGTTCTTCTGCTGCTGGGTCGACTACGGAGGCATGTGGATTGACTGTTAGTAGGATGTTGGTTCGACCGAATGGGAAGGAGTATGATATCTACACTTTCTATGTTCATTTGTTGTTATTAATACTATTTTTATATATGTACTATATATAATAAATTTTATAATCACATTGTACAGGTTTATACCGTCCCATCAGACGGTTGCTATCATTTCTTCTATCATGAAGGGCAAGTATGAGCAACCATGGACGGACTAGAAAGATATTCCCCAAGAAGTGAGAGATATGTGGTTTGGCGAATTTCAGGTTATACAATTAAATTATGTTATTTACTTTACACATGTTGTTTGTCAATTGTGTTCAACTAGTAGTCTAACTAATTTCTCATAATGGTTCAGAAATATTGTAGGTGGGATCCGGAGCATGATGTTGCTGTTAAGCTGATTTGGGGGCTTAAGTGTGCTGACACGATCCGAGCAAACTTAGCCTCTATTTGTTCTCGCAAGTCGAAGGGCAAGTGGTTGGCAGACCATGTCCTTGATGCACTATGGGTTAAGTGGACGACTGACCCTGGGTTTAAAGAGAAGTTAGAGCGAAACAAACAGAATCGATCAGTTAGTGAGGGCGGATGTCTGAACAAGGGTAGCTCCATTTCTGTGTCAGAGAATAAAAGACGATATGTAAGTTTTATTTACTGGTAATAGAGTTTTTATATGTATGTTTTAATTTATCATTGATAACTAACATAAATTTATTATATGTTTCAGACACGGGAACTAGGTAGAGAGGCTACCATCCCAGAGCTTTTTTGTAGGTTGAGCCATAATGATGAGATGGACCAGTGGTCAACACCCAGGGCAGCAAGGACTTATGTAAGTATCTCGAATTATAACATAAAAATTGAGCTTCAAGCATAATGTAAGTATTTTCACTGATTACTTTTGTTTTGTGTTCTTTTTGAAATCACATGCAGAGTTCCTATGAGAAGTTAAAGGAGGATGTTGCAGCCATAGGAGAATTTGTTGATGACTCTGCCATTTTTTTCCAGGGGACTGGGGAATAAAATAAGAGGGGCCGCGCTAATGGATTTGGATCCGAAGTAGTATTTTACTCTTCATCCGGGTCCGAGTCCAACAGGTCTGAGTCTCAGTTTACAGCCACTGCGACCAACAATGATGAGCTTATACAACGTATTGCAGCTCTTGAGACCCAATTGGTAGAAGAACGTACTCGAGGTGACTGGTTTGCACAACTTGAGGCAAAGCGTGCAGATCGATTCTCTCAACTTGAAAGTGAATTGGCCAGTCTTAAGGGATCTATTCAGCAATTGCAATCAGGATATGACAACTCAGAGGTTGCTCCTACTACATCGTTACGACCTCCAACTATCAATGAAGATGATGAGGATGATTTTAATTTATGAGATGATTATTTGAAATTTTTAGGAGTTGATTGTATTTTATACTCTTGATTTATATTTCCTTACTTCAATTGAATCTTGCATACTTTTAGACATTTGATCTATATATTTCTGAGATATTTGAGCTTCAGTTGCACAATTTTGCGCTTGTCTTTTGCTGGAATTGGTCTCACAAATAAATAAAACGTTCATGGAATGGTGATTTGGAAATTCCAACAGAATTTTTTGTTGGAATTACAATGGGAATAATTTTAAAAAAATTAATTAAAAATTAAATTCCAACGGTAAAATTCCGTTAGAATTTTTTTAAAAATTTTGAATATTTAAAAAATTATTAAAAAATTCCAACGGAATTTTACCGTTGAAATTACCCTTGGAATTTTTTTCTGCAAAAATTTAATAAAAATTAATAAAAATAAATTCCAATGGTAATTCTGACCGTAAAATTCTGTTGGAATTTTTTTGAAAATTCCAACGGTGCATTTCCGTTGGAATTACCGTTAGAATCCAGGAAATTTGTTGTAGTGTTAGTAGTAATCCTTTTTCTATTATCTAATCTCAGAACTGTGGTTTAATTTATCCTTTTTCTATTTGCTCAAATCAATTCCCACACTTTCCTCTAATTATCAATCTGTAATAGCAAATGGCATAGCAGAATAAATTTAAGCAAAATCCATCAGTAAGCACATGGTATAGCATAATGGACTTTAGCAAAATGAAAGCAGAATGGACATGTATAGCAGAATGAAATTAGTTATGCATTCCCTTTCCTTCTATTATGGAATTTGAGCATACTTTCAGCAATATCAATGGGAATTGCAAGAAAATTGAACAAATTCCTCAACACACAAATTTCCCGAAATTGATAATGAACCCAAAATCCATAATTTCGTTAGCAACATCCCCTACATTCATCCTACAGTCAACATTCCCCACATTCCCTCACAAAATAAAACAGGAAGTATGGAGCAATCACCCCATTAAAAAGTCAGAAATAACAGATGACAGTTAAAGAAAGCACATACTTGTGAGTGGCGGTAATAACCCAGAAATGTGGAGAATAGCGACTTAACTACGTGGGTTGGTGTTGTGCGTTAGGGAAATTCAATTAAGCAAAAAAAATTTAGGGGTTAATGGAGTGAGATTGGTCGAAAATGGGTGTGGGAGTACCGACGGGTTTAGGGATTTGGAGGAGGTTGAGAGGAATTGGAGGTTTTAGAAGTGCCAAATGACCCGCGATTCCTAAATTTAAAAGGAGCACTGTGACACACCCACAACACGGCCATGTTGTGTGGGCGTGTTGGGTCAGGGTAAGCAACACAGGAACTGACACGCCGGTGTATCAAGCCGTGTTTCATGAGTTCAACATTTTTTAAGTGACACGGGATCAACATGCCCGTGTTAGTGACATTGCATGTGTTTATACTTACCTGAGTATGGACATGGCTGTGTTTCAGGTTGGTATCATTCTAGGCAATCGACATGAGCATGAACACGGCCGTGTCACAGGCCGTGTTCCACTCCTGAGCTCTTTGTATGTTCACATGCTTGATGACACGGCCATGTCATAAATCGTGTTCTCTAGTTGGAGTCTGTGTATAATGCACACGGGTAGAACACGCCCATGTTGTATCCCGTGTTCTACACTCTGCCTATATCAACAAACTCTACGCAAGTAAAACCATCACATCAACCAAGCAAAATTTAACTAAAAGAAACAAAAACAAGAAAAATTCAAACACACACTAGCAAAATTCAAATAACAGAAAAATAAAGACAAGAACAAGATGCTATTGCATTATGCACAGAAAGAAATAAGTTACTAAGATAAAAACAAAATGAAAAGTAAAAGAGAAAGGATAAAAAGCTTGAGTTGCCTCCCAAGAAGCGCTTCTTTACAGTCATTTAGTTGGACTTAGGTACTAAGGGTCTTCATCCGGTAATCCATCGAATTGCACAAGCTGTTGTTCGGCTTGATTTCAAAGTTGTTGGCATTCATCGGAGGTCTAGTTATGCTGGATTCAGTTCCAGCAAGCAATGGCCTTCCATAATCTCCCATGGTTCGTTGTCTTTGTTGCTTAGCTATGATAAATAGAATTTATCTACAGAAAATAAAATGATTAGAGTAATAGAAATTAAATGTTCCTAATATTATAGTTCCCCAGCAACGACGCCAAAAACTTGATGTTTCGATTTAGAATTGTATTCAATTAAATCAATACTACAATCACTCTAGGCAAGTGTACCTATTGTTTTGTAGAATAGCTTAATCGAGTACGTATATCATTCCCACGAGGAACTATAACTATTAGTAGTAATCATTTTTCTATTATCTAATCTCAGAACTGTGGTTTAATTAATGAACTACTTAATCTAAACTAATATAAACAAGACAAGAAAATAATAACAAGAAATTTGATAGATTTATCAATTGAGAAAGACAGATCTAGATAAGAATCCCCTTAGAATCTAACATTGCACTTTCATCTTTAACTCAATGGTCACCAATCCTTTACTTAGACTGATGGAAATTCTTGAATTATGTCTTAATCTTTCTTAAGCAATAAGACATCTATTCCTAGGTTGATTGACTGAAATCTCTTCCTAATCAAAACCCCCAAGAATGCATTAGCTCGTGTTTTGTGAATTCCCTTAGTACATTGACTCAAATTAGAAGACTTATGTGAACCCTATCTCTAGTGATTCTAAGCAAATCCCACTGCCTACAAGTGATTTTGTTCAATTTACAATTTCTCAATCTATAAACTGAAATCTGATGCTAAATCAATGGCTAGCTTCATCAACTCAACACAAATAATAATCATAGACAATTCTAAGAAATGAAAGGTACATTCTCATTAACTCAAAGGGAGAAGAGTGCAGATGTAGTTCTAGGGTTCATCCTATCTAAACCTTTACAGATTAGTTCATAATAAAATCTGAATCAACAAAATATAGACAAGACAAGATAGAATCAGAAAAACTCATTCTCATGAAGTTCTTTCAAGGGATTGATCTTCTATCTTGTTCTTCTTTAAGCCTCTAGGGCTGGGCTGTGATATTTGTTTTCCTTACACTTAGACTTTTAGTGTGTGTTTCTGCTGATTTCCATAGCCCATAAACGTATTTTGTGGATTTGGACTTGTTGGTGCTTCTGGACTTTAATTGCATAATTATTAATTTCTGGCACTGCTTACGTTTTTCACTATATCTGGAGCTACAGATGTCCGATTGATGCGATTCTAGTTTTTTAGGAAAGCCGATAGAAAATTCTACATTTCATATGAAGAGCCCAAAAGCTGATTCTCATGTCTGGATAACTAAAATTCCCATGCAAGCAGTCCATATTTTCTACATCCGCCCAACATTGACTTATTCCATTCCTTGGGCCTGCCTATTGGACCAGTACTTGTTTATTGGCCTAACATCTGCTATTTGGGCTAGCACACATGTCACTAGGGTTTAATCACGTTTTTACCATTAAAGATTTAGGAAACTAGGTTTATTTTGTAATTAGGAAACCATCAGGAAACCTAGAAGAGACAGCTAGCTAGTATTTATTCTTAAGTTGTTGAGAAAAATAAGGATCACCACATTATCATCTGAAGCTGCTGCCTCTTGTTCCTGAGTTCGAGTTTAGACCTTTGCTTTTTGTTTAAGCCTTTCACGGAGGGTTAAGTACTTTTGTAATCGATTCAAGAGGAACCAGACTTGCTAATCCAGAGTTCTTGTGCTTCAATCCGAGTTTGATTTAATATAATTTGAATTACTGCTTCTTCCCATCTTCATGTGATTGAATGGTACTTTGATTGTATACTTTTAATGAATTTAAATCGGTTGATTAGTTCATCACAGTAATCAAATTGGTAATCATATTTTAAAGGTTTTTAATCTATGGTTAACTTAGACAATTCGTTTCTCAAATTAATTTGGACTTAGTGATATAGAGCGGTTGCCTAGATTCTTAATTCCAAGATTAATTGAATACTGATTGGTAATCAGTAGGAATTCTAAGTGTTACTGTTAGGGGTTCTAGGTAACATTTAACCAAGAATTAAATCAGATTTTGGATAATCTTTAGTGAACAAGGACGGATTAGGGTTTGGTTGCCTGCTTGAGTTGATTGCGTTTTCTCCTATTTGACTAAAATCAGTTTATTGCTTTTTGGATTCTTAACATTCTGCATTCAACACAAAACCCCTAGTTCTGTTCCTGTGTGAGTCTTAGTAGATTAACTGTTCTGGTGAATCCTTGGGAGACGACACTGGTTGCATCCTATACTACAATTTAGTTGCAATTAGTATTGTAATTTTGTACGATTCGGCATCTGTCAAAATTTTGGCGCCGTTGCTGGGGATTTCATCTAACAAATTAATCTTCTTAGAACTCTTTTGTTACTATTTTGATTGCTTACTGTTCTTGTTTCTGGTAATTGTTCTTCATCTTGCTCTACCTGCTTTCCTATTTTGCTTTCCATATCTATTTAGGTTTTTCTTCCCTTATTCCGTGTTTCTGTTTTTGTGTTATTTTCGATTCTCACCAACTAGGATTGAGCTGTAAAATTATGGACAAAGAACTTGCATTGTGAGAAGCACTGTGAGCTGAACTTTGTGCTATTATTGGCCTTCTTTTGTCTCCTTTGCAGCTATTCTGTCTCCTTTGCTATCTTCGTCCACTTTTGGCCAAATTTTGATATTGTGTAAGCCTTGTGATTATTGATTTTCTTGCTGTTTTGTTTGCTTTATTATTTTAGGTTTCCATTGTGTGAATTCTGGTGCTTTGGTACCAGTTTCCCCTTGTTTTCCCTTCGTTTCGGTTTGATTTAGTGGTTTTCATGTGTACTGTTCTGGCCAAATTTTTGTGCTTCGATTGACCTGAAACTTGGTTAGTTGAAGGAAAATGACTTGACAATCAATAGTTATTGTTATTGCCATGAGGTCTTCATTTTTAAGCCGAATTCCATCATTTTGACCATTTTTTCAATTTTTTAAGATTTTTTATTTGATTTTTGAGTTTCATTTTCATTAGGCTTTCATGCTGTAGTGGCAGAATTTTTTTTTTTAAATGTTTAGATGGGTCAACTAGTGTTATTTTGGTGTCTTTTTGCCTTTGTCTAGTGCATTTGGTGTGTTTTGGTTTTTACTCTTTTCTTTTACTGTTTCTTTTTTTTTTTTTTTTTTTTTTTNTTCTGTTTCTGTGTGTTCTAATGTGTTTTAGAGTGTTTTTGTCACTTTATTTGCATGGTGTATGACTTGGTCATCTCATTTTGAACCAATATTTTAAAAATCGGACTGGACCGGGTAGTCCGGCCGGCTCGACCGATGCCCGGTAAGAAAACCGGTCTGGTTTATACCTTTAAACCGGTATAGCGGTTAAACCGCCTAAAACCGGAGAGAACTGTCCGAACCGGTGCGAACCGGTGAACTGGTCCGATTTTGAAAAACCGAATGAGTTGCACAATTTGTCAATTGCAAGGGAAATTACTCATGAGGGGATTCGAACTCCACACTATACCTTCAAAAGTGTCATTTTCTGCCACTAGGACATGCCAACTTTTAAGTAAATTATCACATATAAATATATTTATTAACAAAATAGTTAAAAAATTAATTTTTTTTCTTTCCAAATTATTATGACAACTCAAGACTTGTATTTATTGTTGTACAAAAATTATTTATTAAATATTTAATAAATTTATTTAATATTAAATATTAAAATATGTAAAAATTATAACACATAGTCACACAGTACACATGCTTTATATGTTCTGATTATCTAATTTTTTTTATTTTAAAAATTGGGAACTATTAAGAAATGTTAGCTATTAAAACAATCTAATTTTGTTATAGCTCACCATTTTAAATTAAATGTATATAGATTAGGTTTTTATATCTTTTGATTTTTAGTTATTTGAATATTTAAATTTGAGACTTTCACTTATGAATTAAATTTAATGATTTGTGATTCATCTTCTATGTTTTACTTTTTGTTAATCTTTAAGTTTAGAAAAAGTTTCGATTCAACCGGTTCGACTGCCCGGTCCAACCGGTCCGACCAGTGTTTTTTGTCAAAACGGTTCGCTCACCGGTTCGGTTTTTAAAACATTGTTTTGAACTACTTGAAGGTGATTCTTAAATAGAGAGAACTTTCGACACACTTGCTAGGGCACATAGAGCTCCTAATCATATAGAGCATACTATGGCTGATAATAACATTAATCTTGAGGATAATCCTACTACCAATAAGGCTAATAATGACATGCATGATAGGGCTAAGACTCTTAAGGAATTGGCTGCCCATGATGATAATTATCAGCCTTTGTGTATTCAGTATCCTGATGCCAATTTTGAGTTAAAGTTTGGATTAATACACTTGCTTCCAAAGTTTCATGGACTTGCAGGTGAAGATCCTCACAAGCATTTGAAGGAATTTCTCATAGTTTGTTCTACCATGAAGCCTCAGTCAATTCAAGAGGAGCACATCAAGCTGAGAGCCTTTCCCTTTTCATTAGATGGAGCAGTAAAGGATTGGCAATACTTGCAGTCATCCATCATCACATGTTGGAATGACATGAAGAGGTGCTTTCTTGAAAAATTCTTCCCTGCCTTAAGAGCTGCTGCCATCAGGAAAGAGATATGTGGCATAAGGCAACATAGTGGAGAGACATTACATGAATACTAGGGGAGATTTGAGAAACTATGTGGGAGCTGTCCTCGTCACCAAATCAATGACCAGTTACTCATCCAGTACTTCTACGAAGGTTTTCTTCCTATGGATAGGAGCTATGTGGATGCTGCTTTTGGAGGTGCCTTGGTGGACAAGACCCCTGCAGCTGCAAGAGACTTAATATCCAACATGGCAACCAATGCATAACAATTTGTCACAAGGATGGTTACTCCTGCTAGGGGAGTGAACGAGGTGCAGATGGTGGATCAACAGAGGGTGGAGAACCGTTTGGAGGAACTGACCTCTTTGGTTAAACAGTTAGCAATAGGCCAGACACCAATTCAAGCTCCTACCAAGCTATGTGGAATTTGTGCCCTAGCCAGTCATCCGACGGATCAGTGCCTTATTCTCCAAGATAACACTAAAGTAGTGGCTGATGTCTTTCCCGGCAGACCTTACTAGCAGGCCAGATATGACTCCCACTCTTCTACATACAACCCTGGCTGGAGAGATCACCCGAACTTGAGGTATGGAAGCAATTCTGGTCAAACCTACTAGCAGCAACAAACATACCAGCCATAGCTGCCTAGATACAATGCAAGTTCAAGTAACCAGCATTTTCAAGCACCAATGAAGCAGCCTATGCAGCAAGCTAACAAGTCAGAACCGAGCTTAGAAGATTTAGTGAAGCAGTTGGCTAGCAATAACATCCAATTCCAATAGAGGACTGAGACTAATATTCAGATCCTGGAGACTCAGATAGGTCAACTTGCAACCACCATTAGTGAACTCAAGTCCCAAGGTTCTGGAAGTTTACCCTCTCAAACAGTCACCAATCCGAGAGGCAATGTGAATGCCATAACCCTGCGTAGTGGCAAGGAAATGAGTGTTTCAGAACCTAGCCTACCTTCCATAGTCCCCAATTCTGTCCAAGAAAAAGATCCAGACACTGCAGCCCCTAAATCTGTCCCAAGACAGCCACCTTTTTCCCTTCTAAACCAGGTAGAGAACCCTACCTCCAGCATTCCTCTTCCTTTTCCTAATAGAGTTATACAATCCAAGAAGATTGCTGAGCATGAGTTGGACAGAGAGATCATGGACACTTTCAAGAAGGTGGAAGTCAATATCCCCCTCCTGGAAGCAATTAAACAGATTCCCAAGTATGCAAGGTTTCTGAAGGATTTGTGTACCCACAAGAAAAGATTGAAGGGCAATGAGAAAGTGAGCATGAGTAGAAACGTATCAGCTATGATCCAACCTAGCTTACCATCCAAGTGCACTGATCCAGGAACATTTACCATTCCCTGCACCATTGGAGACAAGCAGTTCACCAATGCTATGTTAGATTTGGGTGCTTCAATCAATGTGATGCCCAAGTCCATCTATTCATCATTGCAGATTGGAGAGTTGAAGCCTACTGGAGTGGTTATTCAGCTTGCCAACAGAAGCACAACATATCCTGTAGGACTTCTTGAGGATGTCTTGGTTAGGATAAATAATTTAATTTTTCCAACTGATTTTTATGTGTTGAATATGGAGGATGAGTCTGCATCTGGACATGCCCATTTGATCTTAGGTAGACCCTTCCTAAAGACTGCTAAAACCATCATTGATGTGCATGTTGGTACCCTTTCCATAGAATTTAGTGATACTGTGATTCAATTTAATCTATTTGATGCCATGAAACACCCTCTGGAAGAACATTCTGTGTTTCAAATAGATGTCATAAACCTGCTAGTTGATGATGTGCATGTTGACTTAGTAGCTGAATTCCCTGATATAGTAGGTTTGCTTGACACTTTAGATTGTTCTGGATGTACTGATTGTGATGGGAGTTGTGTTGCATGTTCTGAAATTTGTAACTATATGGGATATGATAAGACTGTTTTGGAGCATAGTGCTGAGCTTACAGGTGTTTCTGAGCTTCACAACACAGATTTGGTTTCTCTAACCAAACTAGTTCCCTCGGTGCAGCAGTCACCCATTCTTGAGCTGAAACTGTTACCTGACCATCTCAAGTATGCCTTTCTAGAAGCAGAAGAGAAGCTGTCAGTCATCATAGCCAACAATCTACAATCTAAACAGGAAGAGAAGTTGTTGCAGATTCTGAAGCAGTGAAAGACAGCCATTGGATGGACACTTGCAGACATTCCTAGCATTAGCCCTTCCACTTGCATGCATCGAATTTTATTGGAGGAAGCAGCTAAACCAGTGAGGCAGCCCCAAAGGCGACTAAACCCGTTGATTCTGGATGTGGTCAAGAAATAAGTGAGCAAGCTGTTATCAGCCAAGTTATTTACCTCATCTCAGACAGCAAATGGGTAAGTCAGGTTCAAGTGGTTTCAAAGAAGAGTGGCATAACTGTGGTAGCCAATGAGAAGAACAAGCTGATCTCCACTAGAGTGCAGAACAGTTGGCGCGTCTGCATTGATTATAGAAGACTCAACTAGGAAACAAGGAAGGATCACTTCCCTCTGCCTTTCATTGATTAGATGCTAGAGAGGTTGGTAGGGAAGTCTCATTACTGCTTCTTAGATGGCTTCTCAGGCTACTTCCAGATTCATATAGCCCCAGAGGATCAGGAAAAGATGACTTTCACCTGTCCCTTTGGCACATTTTCATATAGGAGGATGCCCTTCTGCCTGTGTAATGCCCCTGGTACATTCCAGCGGTGTATGGTGAGCATATTTTTATTTTTTATTTTTTAGAACACTGCATTGAAGTATTCATGGATGGCTTTACTGTATATGGCTCATCTTTCTTGGTCATGCAGGGTTTTACAGGCGATTCATCCAAGACTTCATCAAGATTGCCTTGCCATTGTCTAAGCTTCTCTAGAAAGAAGTGGATTTCAAATTTGATAGGCAGTGCAGAGCAGCCTTTGATCAGCTGAAGCAGAGCCTTACCTCGCCTCCCATCATGTAGCCACCTAACTAGGAGTTTCCTTTCAAGTTGATGTGTGATGCATCGAACTTTGCAGTAGGCGATGTCCTTGCACAACGAGTGGACAAGCTATCCCACGTGATTTATTATGCCTCTCGCACTTTGGATGTTGCCCAAGCAAATTACACCACTACTGAGAAAGAGCTGATTGCTATTGTGTTTGCTTTAGATAAATTTCGTTCATATTTGCTTAATTCTAAAGTAATTGCTTTCTCTGATCATGCAACTCTAAAGTACTTGCTCAAGAAGCCGGATACGAAGCCTAGGCTCATTAGAAGGATGCTGCTCTTGCAAGAATTTGACCTTGAGATCAGAGACAATAGTGGAGCTGAGAACTTGGTAGCAGATCACCTGAGCCAGATTTCACTGACTTTTGAGAGCTTCCCATCAGAGAGACCATCCTAGATGAGTAGCTTTATCAGCTACAAGGTACAGATCCTTGGTATGCTAACTTGGTAAACTACTTAGTTGCTTCTGAGTTACTTGCTTATTTTAAGAAGCATCAAGTAGATAAGCTTAAAAGTGAAGCCAAACAATATGTGTGGGATGACCCCTACTTGTGAAGACTGTGTAGTGACCAAGTAATTAGGAGGTGTGTGCCTGGACATAAGTCTGAGTTTGTGTTACAGTTCTGTCATACTTCTGTTTGTGGTGGTTATTTTGGACCTCAACGCATTGCTCGTAAAATTTTAGATTCTGGATTCTATTGGCTTTCCTTATTTCATGATGCATACAACTTTTGTAAGAATTATACCCAATGCCGACAGACAGGTAATATTTTCCGTAGGAATGAGATGCCTCAATAGCCTTTGCTGTTTTATGAGATATATGATGTTTGGGGCATCAATTTCATGGGTCTTTTCCCTACTTTTTTTAGTTTTATGTATATTCTTTTAGTTGTGGACTATGTTTCTAAATAGGTAGAGGCCAAGGCCACCCAGACTGACAATTCTCGTGTTGTCTTAGATTTTGTTAGGACTCACATTTTCTGCAAGTTCGGCGTTCCAAGAGTCATCATCAATGACCAAGGTTCTCACTTATGCAATAGGCACATGACTGCTTTGTTGAGAAAGTATGGTGTGGTGTACAAGGTGTCGACCCCTTACCATCCACAGACCAATGGGCAAGTAAAGATGTCCAACAAGGAGATCAAGCAGATTTTAGAGAAGACTGTCCAGCCCAACAGAAAAGACTGGAGCCTATGTTTAGATGATGCATTGTGGGCCTATCGGACTGCCTACAAGACCCCTATAGGCATGTCGCCTTATAGGCTAGTCTTTGGCAAAGCATGTCGCCTTCCAGTGGAGATAGAGCATAAGACGTATTGGGTTGTGAAACAGTGTAATTTTGATTTAGCCCAAGCCGAATCAAACAAGAAGCTCCACCTGCAAGAACTTGAAGAAATCCGATTTAAGGCTTATGAGAATTCCAGAATCTATAAAGAAAAGACCAAGGTTGTTCATGACAAGATGTTAGTGAGAAAAAAGTTCCACATTAGTCAGAAAGTGCTGCTCTATAACTCCCATCTCAAGCTAATGCCCGGCAAGCTTTGTTAGTGAGAAAAAAGTTCCACATTAGTCAGAAAGTGCTGCTCTATAACTCCCATCTCAAGCTAATGCCCGGCAAGCTTTGTTCTCGATGGATGGGTCCTTTTGTGGTGACTCATGTATTTCCCTATGGTGCAATTGAGATTAAGAATGAGGCAACCAACAAGACTTTTCCAGTGAATGGACATCGACTGAAACCTTTTTGTGAGAGTTTTCAAGAGCAAGTGGTGGAAGAAATGCACTTGTCTGCTGCCCTCTATGAGACTTAAACCCACAGGCTGTTCTTTCCCTTTCTCTTTTATTTTTAGTGCCTAGCTTTTACTGTTTGCTTTGTGCTTTGCATTGAGGACACTGCAAAAAAATTAATTGTAGGGGAGGGATTAGCTTGTTGTGCTGTTTTATGTTTTCTTTTTCTGTTTTACTTGTTATTTTTACTGTTTTCTGTTTTTCAGTTTTAGAATTTTAGTTTTTGTTGTTTTCTGTTTTCTATTTTCTGTGTTTTTAAATTTTCTATGTTTTTAGTATGCTATTTTCTGTTATTAGAATTGTTGTTTTACGTTTTCTGTTCACTATTTTTAATTTTCTGATTTCTATTTTAGTCATTTGAAATTCTGTTTTTTGTTTTCTTTTAGGATTGCTGTTTTTCTGTTTTATTTTTAGATTTTTCTGGTTCTTTCCAATTAAGTTAAGAGTTGTGAAGAGAATAGTTTGAAGTGATTTTGATTCTAAAGTGCTACAACATGAGTGGACAATTATCTTGCTTCTTGAATTTAAGTGGTATGACAACAAATTTGATTTGGATGAGTTGATTCTTGGTAGTCTTATAAGTTGTGAGGATTTGAGCCATATGTCTTGATTCTTTCTTGTGTGTTTTTATCTATCAATTTGACACTCTAGAACTTGTTCTGTTTCTTAGGTGAGGTTACATTTGCACATGCATGCATAAAAGTGATTAAGACATTTCTTTCTTTGAGAAGCTACTTGACCAAATAGCTAACCTTGATGTTATCCTTTGATTACCCCTTTTTGAGACTAATGATCCTTTCTTTCATGTGTAGCTCATTGCAAGCCTAAGTGTAAAACCATGTCCTACCTAACCCTTAGGAATTGAAGAGCATTGCATTGAATTAAAAAGGGAGTGAATTCTTACAAAAACAAAGCATCAAGTTGTGGCTGAAATTGTTAAGTGTTATGCTTCAAAAAAAAAAAAACACCAATAGCAAAAGAATAAAGTTATTTTGGGAAAAGTAAAACTGAGTTGAAGCCCAATGTCAAGATGTACAAAGTACTTGAATTTCTCCATAATCAGATGCTCTTTATGATTCCTTAGGTGCTTTAGCCATTTTTCCATTTTATTGTCATTCTTTTACCTTTCTCCATTACAACCTTTAAAAGTCCTTTTGAATTGTGTTATGCATGTGACATAGGTAGTGGAGATTGAGAATATGAACAAGGTTATGGTAGTATGATTTTGATAGGATGATTGGAGAGAAATACTTACCTTAGACACTTGAGGAAATTGAGAGCATTTATTTATCTTGTGAGAGACTATCTCCTTTGACTCCTTCCTATTAGATGAAATTGTCATGTTGTGTGTTCTCTAGTTGTCAAGAGATGTTGTTCCATGAGTGTTGCTGTTTCTTTAAGTTTGAATTGTTTTCTTACCTTAATCTTTGCATTCTTGACTTGATTGGAGAGTTATTTTCTTCCTCTCGTTTGATTCTTGTCATTTTGCCCAGGAGTGTAAAAAGTTCAGTGTGGGGGAATTTGATAAGATATCATTTTACACTATTTGTTTCCCTTATACTTAAACTTTTAGTGTGTGTTTCTGCTGATTTCCATAGCCCATAGACGTATTTTGTGGATTTGGACTTGTTGGTGTTTTTGGACTTTAATTGCATAATTATTGATTTCTGGCACTGCTTACATTTTTCACTATATCATGAGTTGTAAATGTCCGATTGATGCGATTCTAGCTTTGTATAAAAGCTAACAGAAAATTATACATTTCATATGAAGAGTCCAAAAGCTGATTCTCATCTCTAGATAACTTAAATTCGCATGCAAGAAGTCTAGATTTTCTGCATCCACCTAGCATCGACTTATTCCATTCCTTGGGCCTGGCTATTGGACCAGTACTTGTTTATTGGCCCAACATCTGCTATTTGGGCCAGCACACATGTCACTAGGGTTTAATCATGGTTTTACCATTAAAGATTTAGGAAACTAGGTTTATTTTGTGATTAGGAAACCTAGAGGAGGCAGCCAGCTAGTATTTATTCTTAAGTTGTTAAGAAAAATATGGATCACCACATTATCATCTGAAGCTGCTACCTCCTATTCCTGAGTTCGAGTTTAGACCTTTGCTTTTTGTTTAAGCCTTCCATGAAGGGCTAAGTACTTATGTAATCGATTCAAGAGGAACCAGACTTGCTAATCCAGAGTTCTTGTGCTTCAATCCGGGTTTGATTTAATATAATTTGAATTACTGTTTCTTCCCATCTTCATGTGATTGAATGGTACTTTGATTGCATGCTTTATATGAATTTAAATCGGTTGATTAGATTCATCACAGTAATCAAATTGGTAATCATATTTTAAAGGTTTTTAATATATGGTTAACTTGGACAATTCGTTTCTCAAATTAATATGGACTTAGTGATATAGAGCAGTTGCCTAGATTCTTAATTCCAAGATTAATTGAATCCTGATTGGTAATCAGTAGGAATTCTAAGTGTTAATGTTAGGGGTTCCAGATAACATTTAACCAAGAATTAAATCAGATTTTGGATAATCTTTAGTGAACAAGGACGGATTAGGGTTTGGTTGCCTGCTTGAGTTGATTACGTTTTCTTCTATTTGACTAAATTCAGTTTATTGCTTTTTGGATTCTTAACATTTTGCATTCAACGCAAAACCCCTAGTTTTGTTCCTGTGTGAGTCTTAGTAGATTAACTGTTCTGGTGAATCCTTGCGAGACGACACTAGTTGCATCCTATACTACAATTTAGTTGCAATTAGTATTGTAATTTTGCACTGTTCGGGATCCTTCAGGCTGCTGCCTCTGGCTCTGATATCTGGCTCTTGGTGTCCAAAAGACGGAGCTCACTTACTTTCCCCTCTTAGGTGCATATATATACTACTTCGAATTCTAGGGTTTCATCTTCAGAAGCTCGAACACGGCCTGCACACGACCGTGTTCATTAATGGTTGTTGGGCGTGTCACTTACATTCCCTCTCTAGACTTCAAGCACGGCCTTAGACACGACCATGTTCTCTCTAGCAGGGGGCGTGTTCATCTCAGGATCTTCTCTGGACTATGAACACGGCCTCAACACGAGCATGTCTATTCTAATTCCTGGCCATGTTCTTCACAAATTCTGAAGTAGACATGGGCATGGACATGGCCGTGTTCGTGGTCATGTCCCCTGTCTGTACTTCGAATTATTCTGATTCTTTTGCCTTTTTGCTCCAGAAAGTCCATAGAATTCTTCCTTTAGTTTAATCAACCAGAGAAACACCTGAAACACAAATATATGAGTTAAGTGCCATGTTTAAAGTGAATTTGATCAAATCTAAGTAAGAATCCATTGATAAAGCATGGAACTTAAAGACATAATAAGCAAATATCACTCACTACAAGAAAAATCTAGTTTTCTCATAGATCAAATCCGTGAGAAATGGGAGAAAAAGTTCGTGAGAAACACTGTTATCACGAATTTTCTCACAGGCTTCAGGGCATGAGAAAAACATGAGTGACAAAATCATTTTCTCACAGACAAAATAGTTCATGAGAAATTTGTCACAGACTCTTTCACAGATAAACATTTGTTACGTGTGAGAGTATCTCACACGTAAGTTGTCGAGTTTCTCACAGACCACTTCCATGAGAACATCCGTGGGCAATTATTTTTTTTATATTATTTATTTTGGCTCAAATGAGTATTTATTTTTTCTAAACATTTAATCAAATTAATAAACAAAATTAAATGAAAATATAATAAAACTTTATTAATAAAATTTAAATACAAATAAAAAAATGTTATGCAATATAAAAAAAACTACAGTGGAATGCCCTAAGCATTAATCCTTATTGTATATCCCCAAGTCCTAAGCTGCATCATCGTCAGTGGGGGGCTGTGGGGTTGAACACGATGTTAGACCATGGTGTTGCAGCAATAAGTCTCCTAGCATAGCTGTGAGCACCTCGGTGAATATGCTAGTGGCATCAATTACCTGGGCCACTGGGCTGAGGCGAGCCACTTCCTGCTGCAAACTGGTCATCTGGGTTAGCACCTTAGACATTTGAGGATTCAAATTCTAGGAGGGCTGGGTAGGTTGTGAGTTGGCAGAGTCCAATATGCCAGCCTTAGAGCCCATGCTGTAAACCTGACCCTTCTTATTGTTCTTGCCAACAACATTGAGCCATAGCCTGGTGTCGTTGACAGAAGAGGAAGATGACTGGGCCTGGCTCTGAGATCGACACCTCTCATACTCGGTCAAACATAAAATAATAGGTTAGTAGAAAATACATATATGTAATTCACATAAAGACTAAATAATGAATTTAATACTTACATAGGTGGACTATGCCTGTTGATGGACCTAGCCCTTAGTAGAGTTGTGCTGGAGGTGATGGAAAACCTCCAGAGCGTTGGTTTCTCTGCCCAACTCCTTCGTCTACAAAAAACATAAACTATTAGTAAACATAAATTGACATATCTAAAAAATAGAACATTATTAAATAAAACACTTACCAGCCTCTGTTTGTGCTCGGAAATGGTCATAGAGCCACCCCTGTGAAAGGCATGCCCCTGGTCTATGGAACAATTCTTCTTGTTCCTCTCAGATATGGCCCTATACTATTGAGAGGCCCATCTAGCTTTGAAGGCCTCCAATACAGCAGGCGACAACCATTCGCCCCTGGACTTCCCGACCTTGATGCCTCAAAAGCAGACAAGTAGGTTGTCAAAACACTTTGAGAGCCAGATTTGTAATGCTGGTGCTCCCAGACAGATTTCCTCTACATTAGAAAATATAATATCAATGTTAGTAAATATCTATATCAAATAAAGTGACTTTTGAATAAAGCTAAATCAAATAATTGCTACCTTGAACTTTGCCCTCCAGAGTTCCTTCACCTCATCAAGAACTGAGGTGAAATGTAGCCAAGGCTCCTCAAATTTTGACTTGTAAATAGCCGAAAGGTAGTTCACAAGCTCCTTGGAAGACATAAAGCCGTAAAATAAAATTAATTTTTAATTATTAGAAATAATTAATAGTAAATCTAAATAAAAAAATTTTAAGTATTAGAATTAACTTACTACTTCCTCCAGTGGCTCAATAAACAACCGACTATCAGGTAGTCAGGAGCCCGGACGTAGACATGGTGAGTCCGAAATAGATAGACTCGCATTCAATGACCCTCCAACGGCCAACAATGCGGAGCCTGGAGTGGCGGCTCCTGAGGACCCCTTGTACATCGTAGTGGGCGATGGCGTGCTCGCCAACCCTAAGGTAGGCATAAACAAAGACAAGGCCGGCTCAGTCTAAGAAGGTCAAGCAACAACCTTGCCTTTGTCCGTCCTAGATGCCAGCCCAGTTGTCTGAGATGACCGCCTTGGCTGGTCTGACATTTGTCATACAATTTAAATAAAATCAATGAAATAATTAGTACAATATAACCACTAATCCCTAAATCAACAAACCCTAAACTTTAAATCCCAAATCCTTAAACCCTAATCTTAACCTAACTCTTAAATCCCAAACCCTAAACCACTAAACCTAAACCCTAAATCCAAACCCCCAAAACCTTAACCCTAAACTCAAAAGCCTAAACCTAAACCCCTTAACCCAAAACCCCAATCTCCTAAATCCTAAATCCTAAGTCCTGAACCCCAAACCACTAAATCCCTAAAACCTAAACCTTAAATTCTTAACCCTTAAATCCCTAAATAATAAACAAAAAATTGGGCAAAGTCTCCCATAAAATTGAACATTCCAGGAATTTAAAATTCCACACAATTTAACAGAAACACAAACCCTAAATTATAATTTATTCCAACATATATAATTACACAGCAGTTGAAAAAATTACAAAATTATTTTTACACCATTTGAAAAAATTCAGAAAAAATTCAAAATGATTCAACATCAAGCATATAACAAAATTGAGTTCCTAATCTTAATAAATTATATATATATATATATATATATATCAATTTCACTATCTATCAACCTTCACTATTAAGCTACATCTAAAATAACTTATACACTATCTAAAATAAGCAATAAACATTTTAAATAGCTAAATATAATAATGTTCATTGTAATTAAAATAAAATTACTCATACAAAACGCATAAGAATTTAGAGATAAGAGATGAGTATAGGAACCTACCTCAATGAGAAAAAACCTCCAAATCTAAACCGATAGTCTTGAAGATGTTGACCTGCAGTGCAAAACGCAAGCTTTGGAAGCTGAAATTGTCATGATTTGCTCCGAGGAGAGAGAGAGGACGACAAGGATTGGAGAAGAAAGAGAAAAGTTTGAAAATGGAAATGAAGGCTGCGGTTGCACGACGGAAAAGATAAACATATTTTCTCACGAAATTTCTCACAGACTTTATTCGTGAGAAACGTAACCCTAGAATTCAAATTTTAAGTGAAACGGTGCATAGCGATTTCTCATAAACTGTCTCTCAGTGCTAACATTCTGTGAGAAAGTCTATGAGAAAATATGTATTTTCTGACGGACATAGTCGGTGAAAATGGTCAACATATTTATGGTTATAGTTAGGGCGCCAAATCTCACTGTCTGCCCTATTTATGAGAAATTTCGTGAGAAAATCCTAACAGTCATATTCTGTGAGAAAATCCATGAGAAATCGCGTGAAATTTTCCTAGATTTTTGTTCTGTGAAAAAATTCCATGAGAAAAAGCAAATTTTTTTTTTTTGTGGTTGTTTAAGCTTTGCCATCATTGGTTCTCCACCTTAGCACTACCACCGTCACAGCAGTGGAGGTTGTTGATGTGCTAATAAGTCGATTTTATACTGCTTATCTTGTATTGATCTAGCTTGTTAATTGCTTATTCTAGGGTGTTTTAGGTTTAATTTATGTGTTTTCATGTTTATTTTTAGGTTTTCAATTTAGGAATGAATGGAAGTCTATTAAGCATGTTTTGGCATAAAAAAGGGATCAATTTTGGTCAACTGGAATTGGAGGCAGCAAGCTCAGCACCGCAGCCCCCAATCCTAGTGCTACAACCCCTATTTATGAAGGAAAAGTGAAAACAAGGCAAAGAGGCCACCGCCACAGCCCCCAATTCCAGGGCTGTAGCACCAGCCAAGTGAAAAAATCAAGTGAATGAGACAGAGAGTTGAGCACTGCAGCATTAGCAGTTCAACCAAATTCAACATTGAGGCAAAGAGTGGAGCGGTACAATGCCCAAACCCAGCGTCGCAACCCTCGAGAGTCAACTTGGGATTTGACTTCCAGTCTTACTATTTTTCACTAGGATTTTTATTTTATTTTATTTCATTTTTATCTTAAACTTTCTAGGACATATAAATAGGGTTTTTAGAGACTAAATTAGGGTTCCACACATTTTGTACTAGAGGCAAGAAAGGAAGGGAAAATCTAGCTCAAAGAAGAGGATTTCATCATCAGTTCTCCGCTTCAATGAGTTTTTCTCATCTTTCTCTTTTGTACTCATGTCTAGAATTTGTGTGAACATGACTTTTAATTTTATTATGAACTAATTCTCTTTCTAGGGCTACGATGTAACCTAATTATGAATGACTGAAATTTTTTAATAAATTGATCTATGTTTTATCTTTTCTATTTGAGTGTTTATCTCTAATATTAAAGCCTCTAATTAACTGGTCATTAATTAGTTGTTAAGTTAATCATAATGAGACTGAGAGGAGATTTGTGTGTCAAGTTCATTGGGATAAATACCATAGGTTGCATGTAGGATAGAGATATACCTACATGACTTGTGTAGTCAATTAAAAAGATTCATAAAATTGAACAAATTTTTTGGTTATTCATAATTCACAAAGACATATAGTGGGTTCATAACTTGGATATATTTTCATTTGACCTTGAGAGAAGCTAATGAATAAGTTAGGGAATCTCAGCTAGCAAATTAGAAAGATAGATCTAGATTTAGGATTTAAGGAAGAAAATCATTATTAGTTATGGTGAAATTGGAACCCCAAATATTTCTCATCCATATTTCTACCTGATTTAGTATTTTTGCCTTTAAATTATTGCTTGATATCCACTCTTTATTGTCTAGATAAAATTTGAATATACTTGATTTTGGTATTTAGTAGCCATAATCCTCGTGGGATGATACTCTTTCACTATTTATTACTTCAAAATGAAAATGCGCACTTGCGTCAGAGTTTTACACAATAAGTTTTTAGCGCCGTTGCTGGGGACTAAGCGTCTATTAATATCAATACTAGGTTATTCTAATCTTAGTCTAGATGTTTATTTTTCTGTTTTAAATCTTTGCTTTTTTTCTTTCAAGAAGTTTTTCACTAGTGTATGAGAAGTGCGGGGCACGTTAATCTAATTCCCTTGGATTTTGAAATAAAAAAGACGTATAAAAAAAATCGAAGGGAAAGAAGAAACGCTTCTAGACCAGCTAAAGACACTATGGAAGATGTTGAGCAAAACATAGAGCCAATGGTGGTTCAAAAGGCATTGAAGCATTATGGGGTTCCCAAAGGACTAGTAGACTAGCCATACAAGCCAGCAACTTTAAGATCAAATCTTGTGTAATTCAGATGATGTAAGCCAACCAATTTGTTGGATTAGCAACTGAGGATGCAAATGATCATTTAGAGGGATTTCTAGAGATTTGTGACACATTCAAGTTGAATGGTGCCTTTGACGATGCTATTCGACTATGCCTATTCCCTTTTTCACTGAAGGATAAGGCACGAAATTGGCTATATTCTCTACCAGCGGGGTCTATCAATACATGGGATGAGATTACTAAGCAATCCTTGGCGAGATTTTACCTACCAGTAAAAATCGTCAAGATGCGCAATGACATCAATACTTTTGTGCAACATGACATGGAAGGATTGCATGAAGCTTTGGATCACTTCAAGGGGTTGTTGAGGAAGTGCCCATATCATGGTTTATAGGAGTGGATGATAACACATTATTTTATACTATTTGTTTCTCTTATACTTAGACTTTTAGTGTGTGTTTCTAGTGAATTTTATGGCTTTTAGACATATTTTGGAGATTTGGACTTGTTGGTGCTTGTAGATTTTAATTGCTTTACTGTTAAATTCTGGCACTGCTTACGTTTTTCACCATATCTTTTGCTATAGATGTCCAATTGATGTGATTCCAGTTTCGTTGGAAAGCTGACAGAAAATGCCACATTTCATATGAAGAGCCCAGAAGCTGATTCTCTCGTCTGGACAACTGAAATTCGCGTGCAAGCAGTCCAGATTTTCTGCTCCGCCCAGCACTCCGCCCAGCATTGACTGATTCCTTTCCTTAGGGCTGCCTATTGGACCAGAGCATGTTTATTTGGGCCAACATCT
>QAOA01001289.1:558599-578114 GCA_003255065.1 Cercis canadensis
TGTAATGATGTAGGAATTTTGAATTTGGGAAAAGAGTTGGGGAATTAGGCCAAATGACTTGATCTTGCAAAAAGAAAAAAAAAAAAAACAAAAAAAGGCCAGCCTTATTCAAACCCAAATGGGCCACTACTCAAATCGGCCCAATTTTATTCGAGCTAAAATTTTATGAACCCAACATTCCTTCAAAACATGTCAGCCCATTAGGCGGCACTCATTTTGATAGTTCTAGTTTTAATCACCCATTAAGAAATATTATCATATTTAAACATAAATAAAATAACCACATAATACATAAATATTTGGGAAAAGTCTAAAAAACTCTCTTGAACTATACACTATGTGTGATTTACCCCCAAAACTTTAAAAATGTAGGGAATACCTCTTTCAACTATTAAAATGTGCGGTTTACCCCCAAGATTCAAACAAACTTCCAATAATGGACGGAAATGAGCATGTGCCGTGCACATGATGTGTTTAAATGAAAATAAATTCATAAAATTGGGGTCAAAAATTAATATTCAAAAATTTTTAGGGCCAAATAATAATATTTAAAATTTATCATCTCCTCTCTCTCTCTCTCTCTCTCTCTCTCTCTAAACTTGCAGAAACAATGGTTCCAATTTTTTTTTCTCTTGCCCAAAACGATATAGCTCATTTTCATATTGAAAATTCAAATCTCCAAAGGCTCCAATGGTTCTGCTACAAATCTTAGCAAAACGAAAATGATATTCTTTGGTTTCTACCTATAGATGAAACTGCAAAGAGAACATTAAGCAACTCCATCTGCCAAGAATAATTTCTTTGGTTTCTTTGGTTCTAGATTTTCGAATTGCCTTCAAGAGGGCAAGCGCCCAATATAGATTTTTTTTTTTTTCTATTTTTTACATTTTCTTTTTTGTATCTTGTCCTCCACCTTCTTCCTTGAAATATATAAAATTTTTGTCAACTCATTCAAAACAAAGAATCTAAACTAAGAAACTATATCATTGTTTTCCATATGGAATTTTTCCTCTTTTAAATCCTCCTCTTCAAGCTCACATCATTGTAGGTATTGGTAGTTATGGAGTTAAATGCAATATCGAAATCTTGGAAAGTTAGAGACTGTAAACTATTTCTTTGGTAAGATGCAAACTGTAAACTATTTTGGTCTTGGTGGGTGCTGCTCCCATCCTAGCCATGGCTGTTGGGTGAAGCCTTTCTCTCTCTCTCTCCTACACAATCCCTCACAGAATCCAATATTTTCTCCTTTCAAAAGAGAAAATCTATAAAAACAGAGTCAAACACAGATCTAGAAACAGAGAATGATATGGCAGAAGAGCACCCATGCCAAGCCCCCAAAGGCCACCGACTCTGCGCCAACAACTGCGGCTTCTTCGGTAGCCCAACCACTATGAACCTCTGTTCCAAATGCTACAACGATTTCTATCTAAAAGAACAACAAGAAGCCTCTACCAAATCCACCATCGAAGCCACTTTCTCTCTCCTTGCTTCTCCTCCTTCGTCAATGCCATCGTTGTTGCCGCTCATCGAATCTCTGCATCCTCCTCCGGCGTTGACATTGACTGAGGTTGCAAATTCCAATTGGTAATTGCACCCCGAAAGGAAATTAGATTAGATACTTTTAGAAAGACAAGAGGATAAAGATTTTCCCAAATCTGAATGGAATTCTTTGCCCTAATTTTTTTTTAAATTTTTGAATATTAATTTTTTACCTTAATTTTATAAATTTATTTTCATTTAAATACATCATGTGCACAGCATGTGCTTTTTTCGTCCATTATTGGACGTCCGTTTGAATCTTGGGGGTAAACTGCACAGTTTAATAGTTGAAGGAAGTTTTTCCTATATTTTTAAAGTTTTGGGGGTAAATCGCACACAGTGTATAGTTCAAGGGAGTTTTTTGGACTTGTCATTTCATATTGTGTGACAAATACCCACTTAAAAAATACTTTTAATAGTATTAAATATTTTATGCCAAGTTTTAGCACCCATAATAATGAACTCTATATGTGAAAATTTATGTATATGTATTTTCTCTACTAATATTATGACGCTAATATCCTGATAAATTTCAAAAAATAAAGTTGTACTTTTCCTCAAAAAAATTGATAAAAAAAATTTAACTTTTCTATCCTCCTCTTTCAAATGAGGACAAATTAAAAATAAAATTATTATATTGAAAAAGGGCCTTCAGCTCAAACACGTGCACACAAGAATGATGCATATGAATCCAACCTAGCGTTCAGCAAAAAGTGCAAGCACCATGTGAACTCCTAGAATGGCCTAATCAGACAACAGAAAAACCAAAAACTAGATCACAGTTCAGATTCATGCCCCCTTTAAATGACATAAAAACAAATGTCAGAAGTCTAACAATCCTTCAGTGTCAATTTGCGCCCGGTGGCATGAAAATAAGTAAATAAATAAATAAAAGTATGCTCTATCCAATGGGTAGAGTAAAACAATTCTTACCAACAAAAAAAAAAAGAGTAAAAAACAAAATTGATGAGTTTGAAATAGAATTAACTTTTAATTTTGATATTATTACGAAAATTTTAAAAAATTGAGTCAGTCCGTATAGGTTATATTATCAAATTATTAACTAAATTTAAATTTAATTGAATCAAAATAAAACATTATTTATTTTTTTGATAAATTTCTTGTATTGCTCTATTTATGTATTTTATAAAAAATTAATTGTTTTGACTTATATTGAGTGACTTAATTTTTCAAGATCTTCAGAATGATATCAAAATCAACTATTTGTTATGCTCTAAACTCTCAGTAAAATGTTTATTTTTTTTTTATCCCACCGGTAAGATATAAACTAAGCCATAAATAAAACATTGTCCACTATTCTCTACTTCTAAAATCGATCACTGTTCTCAACCTAATTCTAATTATTTAGGACATGTTTGTCCAATCTATGTTGGATTAAAATAATGGCCACACTTTTAGTTCAATTTAAATTGTTGTTCTAATAATTATCAAAATATATTTATAAAAGTATAACCTTTTAGGACTGTAATTTGAGGATGCTAAGCTATCTTGATATCTTAAAGAGAAATGAAAAAATCATTTTCCTGAGAGTTTTGGGTATAACAAATTTTTAATTTTGGTACCATCGTACAAATTTTAAAAAATTGAGCTACTTAATATGTGTCACAATAATTAATTTATTATAATATTTATAAATAAAGTAATATTGGAATAAACCGGTTAAAATATTAATAATTTTTTTTAATTATGTTAAACTTAAATTCCGTCAATAATTTTTTGAGATGTTCAAATTGGTAAAAAAATAAAAAAATTCACTCAACTCCAAACTTCCAGTAAGAGGTGTTTTCTAATTTTACCCTTCTCTCATAACTTGAATAGCTTAAAATCTCTGTAATTTGGAGTACCCTCCATAATCACAATATTCCAACGGTTGTAACCGCATTAGCAATATTACAAAGATAAGACTAATAGATAGGGCAATCAGATATAAGAAACTTATAAGAAGGAGGAAGTAAAGTATTCACATATTTCAGTTACTTCCAAGAAAAAAGGAAAAAGAATTTCATATTCATATTCACATATTAGTTGTTTATGAACCTAAATATTGAGCTAGCAGATATTGAGTAATTAAAGCATAAAAAAAAAAAAAAAGGAATAGGAATTATGTTTAGGAAGTTTTAGTTTTATTTCCTTTGTTCTCTTTTGCACCCAAGAAAAAATAAAATTAAAAGAATTAATTCTACAATAATTCACTAAAAAAAGAATTATTATTTATCTATTGTCCAAACCACAAATTAAGAATCAATTCTTGGAAAATCCTCACATAAAAACTAATAATAATTTTTCTTGAAAAGTCTAACCCAAACACTTAACCTATAGCAGTTACATAACTTTGATATTGATTGAAGCCTCTTCATCCTAGGAGACAAGACTAGCCAGAAACCACACCATCAAAAAATTGAACCTCTTTGAAGAATAAATAAATTTCCACTTCCATAAGGATGCTATCTTGGTAATAAAATTGGGAAACAGATAAAATAAGTGCCAAAAATAAATGAAACACCATTAATAGAAGATATTATTGAAGTTGCTATTAAATTACTGATCATAATATGTTCAAACCTATAGCTCATAATTGTAAAATTCCAAATCCACCAATGACTTTCTAAACAAAAATTATTATAAATAAAATCAGAGAGACCAACTAAATAGAGAAATAAGCTTTTTCTGTCACCCAGAGAGATTGGTATAACCTGCAAAATTGTGCAGCAACTCTGTAATCTCTGTACTCACTTAACACTCTCAAGCTTAAACTTTTTGGTCAAATGGAGAAGGGAAAAGAACTGCAGAATTTGCAATACCATATTAAGAACATACCCAAATGAATTGAATTGACTCCATCACCAAGAATAAATGGTTCTTCACTTCTTCTACCAAGCACTCTTCCCCCCAGATGATGAATAGTACTCCATATACCAATTCACAAATTTCTTCAAACCTGTTTGCAAATCTGTGGTGGGTTTGTATCCAAACTCCCTTTTGGCATAGCTTATGTTAGCATGAGTGAAGAGAACATCACCATTTCTTGGCATTGGCAGCACTTGCTTCTTAGCTTTCACCTTGAGCAACTTCTCTAGTATACTCACAAGCTTGCTAACTTGAACTGGTGAAGTATTACCCAGATTGAAAACCCTCAATTGTGCTGGTCCTTTCTTCTTTCCACCACTCCCTGTACTCTTCCCTGCAGTATCCAATGCCCCTAAGCAACCCTTCACAATATCATCTATGTAAGTAAAATCCCTTGCAACAGAGCTATGATCAGGACCTTCAAAGATTTTTATCTGTTTCCCTTTCAATATATCCTTGGTGAAAAAGAAATATGCCATATCTGGTCTCCCCCATGGACCATAAACAGTGAAAAATCTCAACCCAGTAATTGAAAGACCATAAATATGATTATAAGTATGAGCAATTTCTTCACCAGCTTTCTTTGTTGCAGCATATAAACTTGCAGGTTGATCTGTGCGATCTTTCTCAGAAAAGGGCACCTTTGAATTGAGACCATAAACGGAACTAGAAGATGCCCACACAATTGAAGGTTGTGGATTTGCAGATTTGCAGACTTCAAGAACATTTACAAGCCCAGCAATGTTGCTATGCACATAAGAAGCTGGATTCTTCATCGCATAGCGAACCCCAGCTTGTGCGGCTAAGTGCATTACATGCGTGAATCTCACTAATTCAAAGAGCTTTCGCAACAATGGAGCATCATTGATGTCTCCTTCAACAATGAAAATACCTTTGCTTCGAAGAAGATCGTTGCGAGCTCGTTTCAGAGAAGGGTCGTAGTAGCGATTGAAGTTGTCAATGCCGACAACGCCGTCGCCGCGGCGCTTCAGAGCAATGGAGACATGGGTGCCGACGAATCCAGCGGCGCCGGTGACAAGCACCCTTTTACCCTTTGATCTAGGGAGGCCCGATTGACGGACGGAATTCTCCCAGTCGGCGCCGCCGCGGAGGACGCGGCGAGATGGGGAAGATGAGGGAGGAGATCTGAAGAAGAAGAAGACAATCAAACCCAAGAAAATGAGGGACCAAAATAGAAGCTTTGTGATAGAGAAATTGTAGCGAACACGGTGAATGCTCACGGGTTTATCCACCATTGTCAGAAACTTAAATTTTTTCCGAGAAAATTGATTGGAAACAAAGGGAAAATCTCATTGCTCCAAGGATGAACAATTTGGTGTCGGTTCTTGAGTAATGGGTTTTCTGGATATGCTCTGAGAGAAAATGTAGATCAAAAAGAGATACCAAATGCTTTGTCCTTATCCCCTCTCTCTCTCTCTGTAAATTCTTTACGGTAAAACGAGACAATTGGTTCTGCTTGTTATCTAGAGAGAGAGAGAGGGAAAAGGGTAAAGGTAGTACACAGGGGAACTAGATTTGAGGGAGGAAGATGCGGTTTGAAAAATGGAGTAAGATAAGAGTCAAATGGATACAAAACGAAAGAGCGGTGTTGGGAATTTTTTTTTTTTTAGTAAAATATTTTTTTAGACTAANTTGAATTATTTTTTAAATATTATTTTAATTTTTAATTTATTTTTTATATTATTTTAATTCTCAAATAATTATTCTTATCACAAATAAGTGTTTGTAGTAATCACTTGTGATGTTAACAGATAATTAATTTGACAAATAAAATGATTATTTAAAAATTAAAATCATACAAAAAATAATAAAAATATTTAATTCTTTTTTTTTATTTTCTTCTAATCGGTGTTGGTCATCTCTGGTTATTGCATGTGAATTTCTTTGGTGTATATGCCATATGACTACTATGTGTACAAATTATAGCATCATTTTCTAGTCTACTAAATTAAGTTTTAATTTTTCTTAGAAGAATTTAATTTTTAAGTTATAGTACCAGATTTTCAGCTCCAAATTATAAAAAATGATAAAATTATTGTACCAAAATTTCAAGACGATTTTCTCACATATATCGTAATTGATTGAAATTTGATGCACAGAATTGTAGATGCATGCATCTCGAAAAGAAAATTAAGTAAGATAACTTTGGGAAAAGAAAAAGGGAAGAATGAGTTCGTGGTAAAGGGACAAAGTTTGTTAAATAAAGTAATAATTAAGGATCCAAAACTGGACCAATTCCTTCAATAATATAGTTTAGTAACCTAATGCAATGGTTGTTTTGAAAACATTTTCTTTAGTACGGTATTTTTTAAATATTATTTCATTTGGTCAAAAGACAAGAACAATAATCACTATTGAGTAGCGTCATATGATTTGTCACCTGTCATCTTGAGAGGCCACAAATGATATAACGCCACTAAATAGTGGCTATCAAGATTCGTTGTGTGCATATGTGTCATTGGAAAGGATGAATCTTGAAATGGAGTCACTCTATTTCATGTGTCGTCTCTCAACATAAATTACGACATATGAAATGACGCATTGACCAAACAAAAATAATATTAAAAAATAAAAGCTGCGGTATTAAAGGAAATATTTTTAAATGTACTATATTCAGGGAATTAAGTTTCCAAATTACAATATCAAAGGAATTAATCCTCCAAAACTTAGAAGAGTTTAGAATTATAGAGTATAAATTTATTTAACAGAAATTTTATTGTTAGAATTAGGTTAGGTAGTTTCTTAAAAGAAGGATAACCTATTTTTCTGTTTTGCGTGTTCATGTATCGGTTGGAACGGGTCAAACTGATTAAACTCAACATTGACCAAAAAAGAAGGATGAAAAGGGCTAAAAATTAGAAGATACACGTGATTTTACTCTAGCCCTTTAAAATTTTTGGAATTCTTTAAGTTTCTGAAATATGATTATTCCATCCATCAAATGAGTCATTTGATTTATTTGTTGTTGTTAAGAGAGAGATGGGAGAAAGAAAAGATTTATTTACTCTATTACAATTGTACAATCACCTATTTATACAACAAGGATGAGAGAATTAAGGGAAATAATTTATGTCCTAATTAACTACTAATTACTAGCTAGTCATTACTGCCCTAATTATTTGCTAGCCGTGATTGCTAGTCATTGGTAATCTCCATGATTTTAGGCTCTCTTTTACATCCCCTCAAATTGATGCGGTGTATCAATAAGCATCAATTTGTTGATTAGATAATTGTGACGAGAAGTTCCCATTGGTCTGGTAAATATGTCTGCAACTTGATCATGGGATGGTACGTGTGAAAGGGTCAAGGTTTTATCTTGTGCAAGTTTCTTAATATAATGGCAGTCAACTTCTATATGTTTAGTCCTTTCATGTTGGACTGGATTTGTAGCAATACGGATGGTGCTGATGTTGTCTGCATATAATGGAGTTGGTTGTTGACAATGTACTTCTAACTTGCCAAGAGCCTTCTAATCCAAACAACTTCAGAACTAACAGATGACATTGATCTATATTCTGCTTCTGTAGTAGATTTGGCTACTCTATCTTGTTTTTTGCATTTCCATGAGATTGGACAGGAGCCTAGGAAGACACACCAACATGTAGTGGATCTTCTTGTGTCAAGACATCCAGTATGGTCAACGTCTGAGAAAGCTGTTAGAGAGAGGGAAGACTTTGAAGGAAAAAAAATATTCCATGATCTGAAGTCCCTTTCAAGTATCTGATGATGCGATGCAGTGTAGTGAGGTGTAGTCTTCGTGGATCTGCAACAAATTGGCTAACAATCTGCACTGGAAAAGAGATGTCAGGTCTAGTTATAGTAAGATAGATTAGACTTCCTACTATACGTCTATATAAGTATGGATTAGATAGTGGTTGTCCATCTTCTCTTGTTAATTTTAAATTTTGTTCCATGGGTGTGGCCATCTCCTTGTTATCGGTAAGATTTACCAATTGAATTATATCTTCTATATACTTCGGTTGGCTAAGAAACAAGACATTGAAGTGATATGAAATCTCAAGGCCAAGGAAATAGTGAAGTACACCAAGATCTTTCATAAGAAAGGATGCTTGAAGAGCACTTTTTATTTCAGCAATACCTTGATCATCGTTTCCTGTTATGACCATATCATCAACATATAGTAATAAGATGAATGACCATTTTTGCTTTGTTTGAATCCAACAGAACAAAGAATTGAATGAAAATTTTCAAACCATGCTCTAGGAGCATGTTTAAGTCCATAAAGAGACTTGTTAAGTTTGCAAACCAGATTATTCTCTCTCAAAGGATATCCAGGAGGAGGTTTCATATCCACAGTTTCTTTCAATTGTCCATGCAAGAAAGCATTCTTTACATGCATTTGGTGTAAGGAACAACCCTTAGATGATGCTACTGCAAGAAGAATACGAATAGTTGTCATTTTAGCCACAGGTGAAAATGTTTCTTCATAATCAATCCCATATTTTTGTTTGTACCCCTGAGCTACAAGTCTTGCTTTATACCTATCCAAAGTCCCATCTGGTTTTACCTTAATTGTGTATACCCACTTACTACCAATTACTTAAGCATGCTTTGGTCTTGTAACCAAATCCCAAGTGTTGTTTATTTCAAGGGCATGGAGTACTTCTATCATAGCTTTCCTCCAACACTCTTGTTCTATTGCTTGTTTATAATTAGAAGGGACATAATTAAAATTTGTGTTACTAAAGAAAGATGTAGATTTCACATACCATTCAGGAGAGTAACCAAACCTTTGCGGTGGTTGACCTCGTTTTGTGCGAGATGAGCGCCTTGAAGGATGTGGATCAATGTTTAGATCAGCATTTGGTTCTGTGATCTCACTTCCCTCTGCAGGAAGAGTAGAAGGACTTCCGATGTATCCTTGAGTAATTTGGTGAGGTTCCACCATGGCATTAGTCTCCATAGAACTATTCTTTTCTCCTATTAGCTCATCAGATTCTAGAGACAAATGTTCAGTAAAATTTGGTAAAAATGAAAATGAGGAACTAGCCTTAGGAGAAGCAGGATAATAGTAAATATTTTCAAAAAATGAAACACGACGTGATATGCGCATTCTTTTCAGCTCTGGATCATAACAAAGATAGCCTTTTCGTTTGTCGCAATATCCCAGAAACACACATTTAGCTGCTTTACAAGACAATTTATTTTGTTCATTTGCTGCAAGTAAAACAGAACAAATACATTTTCTAAGGAGTTTGTGGACAAGAATGCAGTACAACAATTCCTTTCTCCTGGAAAAAGGAAGTTAAACCTTGAAAACAGAATTCTCCTCCAGCATCTGAACGAAATACTCTTATTGTTTTCTGAAATTGTGTCTCAATCATAGTGATAAATATCTTAGCTATATTAGTAAGTTCAGACTTGGCACGTAAAAAATATATCCAAGTAAATCTAGTATATTGATCTATGAAGAGAACAAATTAACGATATCCCAATCTGGAACGAATAGGTGATGTCCATAAATCACTATGTATTAAATCAAAAGGTGCATGAAATTAAGAAGTACTTAATGAAAAAGGCAATTTTGATGCTTTTCCAAATGCACAACTTTGGCACTTCCTCTCAAGTAAATTAGACTTTCCTAGTAACTTGTCTGGAAGTAAATTAGATCTAAACATATACTCAAGTCTAGAGCTATGAGGGTGACCAAGGCGAAGATGCCATAAGTCCCAAGTCTTATTTCTGAGAGTATTCTTGGAGGTTGAGGAGACCGAAAGGCAAGACTGCAGAACAGGTTCCTTGCTCAAATTCAATTTGAATAGTCGTCCTTCCCTATGTCCCTTCCCTATCACCTTCCCCGTTTGAAGATCCTGCATATCACAACCATGAGGAGAAAATTTGATCGTGCAATTTTTATCATTTAACTGTCCAACAGAGATTAGATTTGTGACTAGTTTTGGAATATAAAGAGTATTTGGAAGAGTCAAGGTTTTTTCAGATTTATCTTTTAAGCAAACTGATCCAATGCCTTTAATTGGTAAAATCTCTCCATTTGCAGTTATGACAGATTGCTTAGAAGTATATGGTTTCAAGTTTTGAAAAACACGTTTTTCTTCGCTCATGTGACTAAATGCAGCAGAATCAATGTACCAGTGAGTGATACCTGAGAAGCCAACAGCAGAAAAAACATAAGAGATTGCACCTGGTAAGGTTGATTGCAGAGTAGATTCTATCATTTGTTGAATTATCTCTTGGGAGACACCAGCATTAGACAAACCTGTCACCTTCTGTTCTCCATAAGAAAAGAATGCTGTTTGATTCTGGTTAGGTTTGTTTCTCTGCAAGGTTCTGCATTCCAAGATGATATGCCCACATTATTTGTATAGACAGTTATTTACTTTCTGTCTAAGTTTCCTTTACTATAGTTGATTAGTTAAGTTTAGTTAACTTACTCATTATAGTTAGTTCATTAACTATAGTTAGTCAATCTGTTATCAGTTAGTTAGATTAGCTGTTACCGTATATATAGGGGTCCCTATATATTGAATCATTTTCATATCAGAAAATATAAGGAGCTTCCACAACCTTTCTTGGTGTGCTCTCTTTTCTGCTGGTTTACTCTCTGAGATTTTACAGAAGCTCAACTTCTAGATTTTTTAGATAAGCCAATCAGATATATATAGAAAGGAGAGAATCTATTCGTGAGAAGTGAGAGAGATCATAATCTTTGCCACATATAGAATTAGAGAAGGCAAAGAAAAGAAAATGATGATGCCTAAGTTGAACTCGAGGTCGGGTGGATATCGGCAGTCAGACGAGATCAAGTTAATATGTACAAGTAAAAAGAAAGGGTCGTACTTTAGTTTTTGGGTTCTGAAGATTAAGTTAGGTTGATTCAAGCTAAAAATAGTTATTAATGGTAGAAGAGTCAAAAGTCTTGTACCTGTAACAGCTGAGTTATTTATAGGGGTGTTGAAGAAAACATTGGGGGTATGTTGGTTTGTTTGAATTTGGTCATTTAGTGTAATAAGCTTTTTGGTGTAATGAGTCTTTGGAAATTAGGCTTAAGATGAGGTCTCTACATAAAGAATGAAGGAGAAGAAAAGAAAAATATTAGTTGCAAATAAAAATCAGAAATCCATGCAAAGAATGCCCCGTTTTTCAGCAATCAGGATCATAAATAAAGAAATTCCCCACACAGCCGAGAGAGTAGAGATAATTATAGATGTGAAGTGCAGGATAGGTTTCCACAAACCAATACCGGTGGCAATGAGCCTAGCATGAATATAAAAGGAGCTAATTGTGTAAGAGTATATGAAACCCTTCATATATGTAGGAAGAAATTACAAAGAGTAAAGCCAAGGGAAAGAGAAAGCTAGAGACAAACCCTTGGGTCCAAGCTTGGAGAAAAAAAACATTGAGACTAAGAAAGGAAATAGAAGGGAGAAAAGTGAAGAAAATTCGTAGAGAGGCTTCACGAGCGAGGAGAAGAGAGAGAAGGAACTTTTTTTTTTTTGTGCAAATGAAAAGTTACTGCATTAGTAAAATGAGTTATTATTTGGTACATTTATGGTGGAAAGTTAAATATTTCTACAAATGGCTGAAATTATACGATTTTGATTATAATAAATTAAATTAAAGACATTAATATTCTTAAACTATTTACTTATTTCAATTTACGATTTTTCAAATTCAAAAAATATATTTTTCATATAAAAATTATAAGAATATAAAATAAACAGTCATGATTGATTTTAAATAGTAATTCTAGTTTGATATTTTTTTTATCATGTTTTATGGAAGTTAATCTATAAAAACTATCTAATATTTATCTAAACCATCATTTAAATAATTTTTATGAATTATTTGTTACAAAATAGTATACAAATCAAGCTTTTTGTGTAAATTTAAACTCATCGGCAATGTACCACTTAAAAATCCTTGTAAAATAGGTAGTTCAATTACAACTTCTAACATATCTCGAGACACAAGTTCCCTGAACATCAAAATGAAAAGCCACACTACACAAGTAGTGTTACAAAAACATTGAAATCCTCAATTAGATAGGATTTGAGAGTCAGTTTATGTGTAGGGAAGGTGTTACACACCCCACAACACCCGTCTAAAAAATTGTTACCCAAAATTAATTATGCGAACATAATATAGCCAAAAAAGTATATTTTATTTATCCAAAAAAAAAATGTACTACAAAAGTATCTAATAAAGTAAATACTGAAAATTTAAAGATACAATGAATGATTTTACTTTCAAACCCTAAATCTTTCCACCATTTCGTCGCATGAAGCGCCATTTTGTGGTGGTGCTACATTCACTAAGGTCAGATAAAGCAAGACATCTCATATAAGATTGGCTCATCCTACCCTTCCATGATAAGTAAATTAAGGACCCTGTAGATACTACACATCACAGTCACATCACTAATGAATGCAAATGCATGAGTTTACAAATTATAAAATTGTTCAAGGAAGGGGATCTTAAGTACAAATGTAAAATAATAACAACATAATCCTTGAGCTTCAAGCTTGCAAAGGTAGATTCCCTTGCATCACATAGTCTCACCAACATTGTCAATGGAAACTTAAGCACTCATAAAAAAAAATGATTAGTAAAAATAATAATGAAGAAGCATCATCCAAAGCTTATCAAATAAAATGTAGCACCTCTAACACAACCAAAATAGAGCCTTCAACAAGAGGACTTAAGAATGAAAGTTAACTCTAAAATTGAATCTAAATGAACGAAAAAAAAAAAAAAAAAAACANAAAAAAAAAAAAAAAAAAAAAACAGCCCTTTATATGAGGGCAAGGCAGCAGCCAAACATATTCCAAGTAAACCCCAAAAGAATACAAAAAGCTGACCCAAGATGGCATCAAAATAATCTTTGAAACAAACCTAAAAGTAGAAAGACACAACATTCCAAAATATTGCAATAGAATTAGCCAAAACACTCTTAAACCTAATGTAAACAACACTTAAAAACTTTCAGCATTGCAGAACATTGGGGGCCACTTTAGTTGAGAAGTTAGAACACATGTCAAGGAATTTTAATTCAAAACTTTTACACAAGGTAAGCACGGGTTTCATGGTTCTAGTGAGACAAAAATCACCCAAAAATGAGCTCTATAGCTTCACCTAGAAATAAATTAAAAAAAAAAAAAAAACCAAGGACTACCAGAGAAAACTAACAAACTTGACAAAGAAGAAAAACAACAAATTTAAAGAAAAACTGGGAACAGGAGAAAGGGAATTTGATTTTAAAATTTTACACATAGGAGACACATGTCTTCTGGTTCTAAAAAATAAAGAATCACTTAAATCCGAGCTCTATAGCTCCACCTAGAAAATAAAAACCGTGGGTTGCCAAAGAAGATTGACAAACCCGAAATAGTAGAAAAATAATCAAATTCAAAGAAAAACTGAGGAGCAAGGAAAATAGAATCTAGCATACAATTTTTATGTATAAGATAAAAATGCTTCCTGGGTTCTAACAAAGCAAGAATCACTCAAATTGAAGCTCTATAGCTTCATCTAGAAAATAAAAACCGAGGGTTGCCAGAGAAAATTGACAAATCCGAAATGGCAAAAAAGCAATCAACTTCAAATAAATACTGAGAGCAAGAGAAAGGGAATTTGGCCATGAAAATTTTACACAAATGATGCACATATCTCCTGGTTCTAAAAAATAAAGAATCATGTAAGTTGGAGCTCTGTAGTTCCATTTAGAAAATAAAAACTGAGAGTTGCCACAGAAGACTGACAGACTCGAAAATGCACAATTCACAACCAAACCAAGTATTATCAATCAAAGAAACGTCCTAAAATTAGAATTATTTCTATATCAACATTAGAAATTGAATTTAAATTTAGAAATCCAACACCATGAGTACCCTAAAACCATAAGAATCAATCTCAAACTTTATCAAACTATACTATGATTAAGACATTCAGCATATTCATTCACACATAACAACAAATAGACAAATTATCTACCATAAATCCAAATATCAGTAGTAAAGATGAGAGAATAGGTCAAAGATTACCCTTTGTAGAATAAATTTGATGGAGATTTAAACCTTCTTCTCTCTTTGGTTCCCTTCCTTTTCCCCAAGCTCCTCCTTCTCTCCCCCTTTCTTCTTCCATTTTCTCTCTTTTGCCTTGCTCTCTTCAGCTCTCTCTCTATTTCTCTCTTCTTATTGCTCTTTTTTTTTTTTGTTGATTCCCTTTGCTTCCATCTTTTTTCCCTTTGTTAACTACCCAAGCTTTTCTTTTGCTTTAATTTGTTTTTTTTTTTTCACTTATTTACTTAATGGAGATAAAGTACACCAACTTGAACCAATAGGGAATGAGGGAAATTCATTATTTGTTCCCTCATTAGTCATCCTAGATCTAATGATGCAAGAAAAAAAAAAAAAAACTTCTCAAAAATTTCTTTATTTATTATCCATTTATAAAAATCTAAAATACTAAAGGATGAGTTGGATGAAAAAATTGGGCTAAATAAAAAATTGGACAAGGCTAAGATAATAAGACTAGGATTTATTTTATTATAAAAGCCCAAATAAAATATAAAACAAAAAAACAAAAATTAAGAATTTATATGTTTTCAAAAATAATTTTTTTTATGCATAATTTTGACAAATTCAATAGATACAAGATCTAACTTTTTTTTTTTTCTTTTTTGCTTTATTCTACAAAAAGCACTCAAACAAAATACGGTGTCTATAATAATTGAGTTGCACAAGTCAATAAGAGTGCCATAGGGTTGTATATGCATGATATGATTGGATCCACAACCTAGTTACCAAGGTGTGTTGGTTCGAAAAGTTTGAGGTAAGTAGAGGCTAGCGAGAATTACCTCATTGGGAGAATCTTTCTAGGAGATTGAATCTGGGGTGTGGCTGTGAAGGTTGAATGTTGTAGCCTTAATGGGATTTGCCAAGAAGGTGGAGATTGGGAAAGGAATTTTCTGGCTATCTCAACCATCTTCAGTAAGGATGTCCCTAAATTTCCATGTGTCCACATCCCTGGGTAGAGGCCGAGTAAGCAGAGATCGAAGTGTGCTGTCGTTCAACCAGACATCAGGCCATAGATTTATGGTGTTACGAAATTTTGAAAAAATTTTGCACAACATGGATAGTGGAAGAAAAGGCACACATGGCACCAAAAGAAGTAGCCATGTTCTCTTTAGACAAGAAGAGTATAATTTGCAAATGGTCTCACTTATAGATAAAGGATGAAATCTAATTTGAGGGGAAACTCGTGAGCGAAGGGAAAACTAATTTGAGGGCAGACATTTATGAAGATCTACAAAAATAGGAGCTTTGTTCAAGTCACCGAATGTGATCTCACCGGTGAAGAGTTTGAATAATTTTGTAAGAGATCCTAAGTTAAACATCTATATTATCATGTAAGGACAAAAAACAATTGAACTTTGTTCATTGTGACTAAACACAAAGAAGGTGTGTTAAGTCAACAGGGTTAGTTCAAATAAGGATCAAAACACTTCGCTTGAAAGGTTTATATTTGATTCTCTCTGCAAGCAGTTTTCCTTAGTAAGCAATATGTAATTACCATTATTAACTCTCACTGAAACTTGTAACTTGCCCTGACATTGAAATGTGGTAGCCTCTCTTTACTTTATCTAATGGCTACACGCATAGGATGAACTTAAGAAATGGGAGGAAAAAAAATAAAAAAGCAAATACAAAGTATTTCATAGCTCTATTAGATAATCTGAGCATGACTAAATCCCCTAAACTTTCATGTTAAACAAGACTTTGTTAACTTATATGTAAGGGTGAAAATGGGCCAAGCAGCTTCTCAGGGACCTGCCTGGCTTATTTAGCAATCCAAGTCAAGCCAAGGCTTTGCCATACGCCAGTTTAAGAAAAAAAAAAAAAAAAAAGCCAGGCCTATTTATGTTTGTGTATTAAAGGAAATTAGTGCTATCATATGTAAGTTCATTGCTACAACTCTTGTATCTGGGTCTGAATTTATTGATTAAAATATGGAAGCAATAGCGAAATATTGATTGAATAAGTTTTTGATTCTGGTTTAGTGCCTTTTAGGCCCTTATTTGTATATTTCTTCCTTAGTAATTTTCTCATTTATCAAAAAATTTAACAAAAAAAAAAAAAAAAACCCAATCAAGAACTATTCAATGAAAACAATAATACAGAGAAAACAGACTGATGAATCGCCTTGCAGGACTTCAATCAGAGGAGATTTTCCTCCGCTACGAATATGTACTAGTTGATACAAAAAAGAAAGAATGCATCATTGTTTGACAGGCTCAAATATTATAACAAAAATTATAGCAACAACCTTGGGCAATTCTGGGCAACATTTCATTATAACCACATGTTTGATGATTTAATCTTGCATCAGAAAACTGGACATTTATCCGTTATATGAAACCCCAAGATTTTTTTCCCCAAATTCTAACAGTTTAGCACTCAATCACGCTCACTAATGGCAGTCAAGTGCTCTTCAATCTCCTCCGTGGATAAAACTCTAAATTCTGGATTTTCCTTCTGCACCACTCCAACCTGGAAAAAGAAAAATATTAACATGAGAGGAGAAAAAGTGTTCGTTCCATCATCATAATCACATGGCAAAAAAAAAAAAAAAAAGATCATCATAATCATAAAATATCCTAATCCCTGTAATGACAATATTACATGAATCATGAAAACTAAATTATTCCGTCACACTGATTTCTGCATCATTTCAGAATGACAAGATAGAATCTGCCTCTGGAGCAGCTAAAAGTTATAATCTCTAATTTTATACCGAATATCTGTTTTAGTAATGTAATCATTAACGTAAATGATAACTAGTATCTGTTTTAGAAATGTTTAAAGCCAACTAAACGTAATTTACAACATTCCCAGGAATAGCATTCTCGGGGATGGTGATTCCCAGGAATGAAAAAACATTCCATGTACCAAATTCCCCCTTAGAGCATGACAAGAGCAAACATTAAGATTTTATGTTATAATCTATCCCTCATCTATGAGTAACTCCAACTGAAAAGTGACAGTGAAAGTAAGAACAATGGTCAGGCCTGACATGGAAACAAAAGCTGAAGCCACATAATAACAGAGTTCAAGGGGGATCGTAAAAACAGAGTTAGGCAGAAAGAAGAAATAACTAGAAATAATCTTCAAATTAAAGGCAAATAACTGTGTAGCTATTCAGAGACTAACTTGACAACAGTAAAATTGTCCAAGGAAAAAGAAAATGCTCATTTACTATAGTTCAATTATCTATCATGGTGTAATATTCAAGTATTTAAGCTACAAAACCGAAAATTTGATACCTCTATCTCAGTGGCCTTAAAATCCTCTTGAAGTACTGATTGCAGGGCGGAAATGGCAGCCTGTGTAAAGAAACAGAATGATCTTAGACATAGAACCATAAAAATATAAATCATTTCATTGTTTACAATGAAAACTTTTTTGATTATATTACAATTGTTTTCATTGTTTGTAGCATCATAAATAAAAAGATAGTAGTCTTAAAAATCTCATGAAAAAGTCTAATTATATTTACAAAATAACACAGTTAAGAAATTGTTACACACTAAAGAAAGGAGGAAGGGTAGTTATAAATTTCATATCCACATTGTCGAATATAAGGGTATTATGTAATGTTCATGAAACCTAATGTAAGCGTCGATGACCTACCTAATAAAATAAGAAACAGTTATGACAAATTGACAAGGATCCGAAAGTTAAGTTTATACTTCATCTTCTAAGTGACATAGATAGAGACAAACTTTCATTGCTCCCTTCATGTGATCACTCAGAGACATCAGAAAATATCAACCATTTATCTATTCGTAGGAAAAAGATCCAAAACTGACATAATTTACCTCAAATTCAACTCAAATTTCAAGAATTTTTAATTTTCTATAAAACAGAGCTGATCAAATTGAACAGGTAGAACTTCATAACTATACTTCAACAGAATTTGATATATCTACATTTTTAATACAGAATTTGGCTCCCAAAACAAGAAAGGAAAGGAATTGTCATGCCTATTCCAAGACACAACCTAAACAATAGAGAAAAAAGCAATAATTCTACCTGCACTGTCTCCTCATAGGTAAGCAAAGGATCATTCTTCATCTTCTTTTCCAAAAAATTAATCGCCTCTTGCTCTTTCAGCCCAGCGCTTGTGGCCTGAATACATCATAACAGATTGGAACATAAACTCCAATTTCTGTCTATGAACACATAAAATCACAAACATATGAATCTAAGATTTTTTTTTTTTAAAAAAATCCATCTATATGTGCATAAAGTCACAAAGATAAATGACAACATTATTTATTACTTTAAAGCGTTCAAACACACTGAGCGCATCACCATTTGCGTTTATGGCTCAGAACCAAGAATAAAGGCAACAGAGAAAACAGAACAATGCAATAAAATAAAAAATTTTGGAAAGTAATTACAAAATCTAGACGCATTGACCAAAGATGCATATCCGTCTGAATTTTTTGGTTTGTAAAGACACACTAGTTGAAAATAAAAGGGGAAAGGGAAAGAAAAGGATAAAATAATTCAATTGATGATTACATACTTTATAATGCAAGTACACTATATAATGATTATTATGAAAAGTTGACAACAAAACTATGACTGATTTATTACAAGTTTAAGGCTGGTAAAAAATGTTCAAAACTCATAAAATCATTTAGCTACCTCCATCATTTCCTCCACAATATGCCCTGTTTCAGCAATTCTTTTCATCCAAAATAAACATCAATTTTTTTGTTTCTTCAATCATTAACAACCTTTTTCTCTTTGGGATAAAACATCTACAATCACCAGTACATAATGGTACCACTTCTTCCCCCACCCCACTTTTACAGGTCTAGTATACCCAGATCTACTTTTTTGGTTATTAAACAGACAGTAGGCATATCATCATGAGGCATTTTATTAGGTCATTTGGTTCCTCAATAATAATTTATAATGATGAGACCAAGAGGTACACATCCTGTAACAATCCTTGAATATGATAAATAACTCTGACAAAGTAAAAACAGAAAAAGTCACCAATGTATACTCATTCATCCCCCACCCCCCCCCCCCC
>QAOA01001289.1:580240-651236 GCA_003255065.1 Cercis canadensis
AAAAAAAAAAAAAAAAAAAAAAAAGCAACTAATGATGTTGTCCTACAGAAGAAACACAAAGAGGGGAGGTAAAGGAACCAAAATCCAAGTTTCTTACTCAGACTCCTCCACCATACAAGCCACGAGTACCATTCCCCCACTGGCTGCAGAACCAAAACCTTGACAACCAGTTTTCCAAGTTTCTTGCGGTGTTTAAGAAGCTCCACATAAATATTTCCTTTGCAGAGGCATTGGCACAAATGCCTAGTTATGTCAAGTTCATGAAGGAGATTCTCACCCATAAGAGAAGGCTAGAGGACTTTGAAACAGTGGCACCTACTAATGAGTGCAATGCAATTCTCCAAAAAAAATTGCCTCCAAAACTTAAAGATCTAGGGAGTATTACAATTCTCTGCATTATTGGTGAATCATTTTTTGGTAAGGTTTTATGTGATCTTGGTGCCTCTATTAATTTAATGTCTTATATATGTTTACAGGAACCTTGGATTGGGGGAAGCCAAACCTACTTCTATATCTGTGCAGCTAGCCGATATGTCCATCAAGTATCCAAGAGGAATCATAGAGGATATGCTAATCAAGGTTGACAAATCCATATTCCCTGCTAATTTTGTGGTGCTTGACATGGAGGAAGATCAAGAGATTACCATCATTCTTGGCTGACCATTCTTAGCCATTAGAAAATCCCTTATTGATGTGCAAAAAGGGCAGCTCATTCTTCAAGTCCAAGATGATCATGTCTCCTTTGATGTCTTTAAAGCTTTATAGCAACATGACAAGGTGGACAACTGTATGAGGCTTGATGCGATAGATGATTGCACAAAAAAAGTTTTTCGAGCCAATCACCATAAAGAGCCACTTGAAGCTTGTTTACTAGGGATTTCTCATGAAGATAATCCAAAAATCAAAAGTTATGTGAGCCTTTTTGAAGCTACTCCTCCTCATTTTATTAGAATATCCTTTGAGGAGCTTGGAAAAAAAGGCCCTCAATCTCTTCCATCTGTAGAGAAGCCCCTTATTCTAGAGCTTAAGCCATTGCCCAAGCATCTAAAATATGCATTCTTAGGTGACTCATCCACTCTCCCAATCATTATTTCATCTTCTCAAACAGAAAATGGATAAGTTGCTAAGGGTGTTGAGGAACCATAAGGGAGCCATTGGGTGGACTATATCTAATATTAAAAGGATCAGCCCTTCCTTGTGCATGCACAAGATATTAATGGAGGATAACTACAAGCCTTCAATTAAGCATCAATGTCAGTTAAGCCCGAACATGAAGGAAGTTGTGAGAGCATAAGTACTAAAGCTTCTAGAGGCCGGCATCATCTATACTAGGTATAACCAAAATTTTGACAAGTGTCGAACTGTGCAAAATTACAATAACCAATTGCAACAGATTTGTAATATAAGGTGCAACTAGGTCGTCTCCCAAGGATTCACTAGAACACTCAATCTAATTAGGGCTTAAACATGAACAAAATGGGGTTTAAGTTTGAATGCAATATGTAAAAGAATCAGATGCAAAAATAGAATTAGATTGAAATAAGAGAATGCAATCAATCCAAACAGGTAACCAAACCTAGTTAATCCTTCCTTGTTCTCTAAAGATAATCTGACTTTAATTTAACCCTTGGTTGAATGTTATCTGAAACCTCTAACAATAACACTTAGAATTCATACTGAATAACCATTCAAGATTCAATTAATCTAAGAATTAAGACTCTAGGCAACCACACTATATCAATAAGTCCAGATTAATTTAAGACCAAATTCCCAAGATAACCATACAACAAAGACCTTCAATGAATGATTAACAACTTGATTACTATGATGAACACAATCAATCGACTGACTTCATCCTAGTTATGCAATTAAAATATCATTCAATCACATAATAAACAAGAACATGAAAATCAAATTGAATTAAACCAAACCAGATTGTGAAGCATATGAACTCTAGATTAATAAAGGTTAGCTCCTCTTGAATTGATTACAACAAAAATTGGCCCTCCATGGAAGGCATAAACGCAAAAAAGATGTAAGGTAGAATTACAGCAGGAGGAAGAGATACAAAATTTTTTCTCAACCTCTTAAATAAATACTAGTATGTCTCTAATAGGTTTCCTACTCCTAAAAGGTTTCATAATTACCAAATAACACCTAATTTACTAAACCCTAATTGCAAAAACGTGATAAAGCCCAATGTATAGCTGCTGGCCCAATAAGTGGGACAAGTCAATGCTGGGCGGATGCAGAAATTCTAGACTGCTTCCATGCAAAATTTAGTTGTCCAGACGAGAGAATCAAATTCTGAGCTCTGCATATGAAATTTATCATTTTGTCTCAACTTTCCTACAAAACTAAAATCACATCAATCGGATAACTATAGCTCAAGATATAACAAAAAATGTAAACAATGCCAAAAATTAACAATTATGCAATAAAATCCTATAAGCATAAACAAGTCCAAATTTACAAAATATATCTATAAGCTATAAAAATCAGTAGAAAACACACCAAAAGACTAAGTATAAAGGAAACAATTAATATAAAATAATGTGTTATCACATGACTATAGTGAAGAATGAAAATAATGAGCTCATCCCTACAAGAACAGTGACCAGGTGGAGAGTTTGTATTGACTACAGGAAGTTAAACAGGGCCACAATAAAAGGATCACTACCCTTTTCCTTTCTTTGATTAGATGCTTGATCGACTGTCGGGGTATGCTTACTATTGCTTTCTTGATGGATATTCCGAGTACAACCAAATCTCCATTGCTCTTGAAAACCAAGAGAATACCATTTTCACATGTCCCTATGGGACTTTTGCATTCGGGCACATGCCTTTTGGATTGTGCAATGCTCCAGCTACATTCCAAAGTTGCATGATGACCATCTTCTTTAATATGGTGGAGAGATTCATCGAGGTCTTTATGGATGATTTCTCAGTGTTTGGATCTTCATTTAATTCATGTCTAAGCAATCTAGCTTGTGTGCTTAAAAGGTGTGAAGAAACAAACCTGGTTTTAAATTGGGATAAGTGTCACTTCTTGGTGCAAGAAGGAATAGTACTTGGGCACAAGGTTTTAGCTCACGGGATTGAAGTGGGTATGGCCAAGATTGCTACCATTGAAAAATTGCCATCACCTACTTCAATTCGAGGTGTGAGAAGCTTTTTGGGGCATGCGGGATTTTACAAACAGTTTGTCAAGGACTTCTCTAAGATTACCAAGCCTCTTTGCAACCTCCTCTTGAAGAATGTGTCTTTTAAGTTCAATGAGGAGTGTCTCCAAGCCTTTCAAAAGTTGAAAGAGGCATTGATTTCTGCACTCATCATCTTTGTACCGGACTGGCCTTTGCCTTTAGAGCTTATGTGTGATGTTAGTGACTATGCTATCGGGGAGGTTTTAGGACAAAGAATGGGTAAGTTGCTGCATGCCATCTATTATGCAAGTTGTACACTTGATCTTGTTCAATTAAACTATGCCACCACTGAGAAAGAATTACTAGTGGTTGTCTTTGCCTTTGATAAATTCAGAGCTTACTTAATTGGGTCAAAGGTAATTGTCTTTACTGATCATTCAGCAATCAAATACTTGCTTGAGAAAAGGGATGCAAAACCTTAATTGATAAGATGGGTTCTCCTCTTACAAGAATTTGATCTGGAAATTAGAGACAAAAAATGCATAGAAAACTCGGTGGCGGACCATCTGTCAAGATTTGAAGCTTAAGAAGATTTAGGGATACTAAGATCCCTATTGATGACTTATTTCTTGATGAGGATTTGTTCTCTATCTCTACTACTTTACAGCATTGGTTTATCAACATTGCAAATTATTTTGCTGCAAATCTTCTACCACTTGAGCAAAGTCACCAACGAAGGAAGAAATTTCTTTTAGTTGTCAAGCACTACTACTGGGATGATCCACTTCTATTCAAACATTGCTCAAATTCAATAATCTGAAGATGTGTCTTAGAGGAGGAGATGGAAAGCATTCTCCATCATTGCCACTCATCTCAATATGATGTCTATTTTGGTGCAAATAGAACAGTAGCTAAGGTTCTCCAGTCCAGTTTCTATTGGCCTACTATTTTCAAAGATGCTCAAGCTTATGCCTTAGCTTGTGATAGATGCCAAAGAACAGGCAACATATCTCGCTGTCATGAGATGCCTCTAAACAACATTCTAGAGGTGGAACTATTTGATGTTTGGGGAATAGACTTTATAGGACCTTTCCCATCTTCCTTCAATAACTAGTATATCTTAGTGGTGGCAGATTATGTCTCTAAGTGGGTTAAAGCTAATGCCTTGCCCACTAATGACTCTAAAATGGTGATAAATTTCCTCAAGAAGAACATCTTCACTTGCTTTGGAACCCCTAGAGCCATCATTAGTGATGAAGGCACTCATTTATGTAACAAGTACCATGATGCTTTGTTAGCTCAGTATGGGGTTAAGCATAAAATTGTCATAACTTATCATCCATAGACCTATGGACAAGTTGAGATCTCCAATAGGGAATTGAAGTGGATTCCTAAGAAGACAGTGAATTCTAATAGAAGGGATTGGGCAAAGAAGTTAGATGATGCTTTATGGGCATATAGAATAGGTTTTAAGACACCCATTGGTACTTCTCCGTATCAGTTGGTGTTTGGGAAAACTTGTCACTTACCGGTTGAATTAAAACATCAAGCTTATTGGGCCATAAAAAAACTCAACTTTGATCTCAAAGTTGCGGGAAATAAAAGGCTTCTTCAACTAAATGAACTGGAAGAATTTTGCCAAGATGTCTATGAGAATGCCAAACTCTATAAAGAAAGAACCAAGAAGTGGCATGACAAATGCATTTTGAGGTGTGAATTCATTCTGGGGTGAAAGGTCCTCTTATTCAATTCTTGTTTGAAGATTTTTCCTGGGAAGTTGAAGTCTAGATGGTCAGGTCCATTCACAATAAAGCAAGTCTTCTCCCATGGAGTAGTAAAAGTCAGCAATGGTGAGGAAAAGTTCAAAGTCAACGGTCAGAGACTGAAGATATACATCGAGGGTGACGAAAATTTCCCAAAATCTTTCATTGATCTCAATGATCATAGCTGATCTATCTCTAAGAAAGTTAGGTTGAGGACTACAAACTAAGCGCTTCCTAGGAGGCAACCCATTTTCTAAAACCTTTCCCTTCATTTTGTTTAAATTAGATCTTTCTTATGTCTTTAGTTTGTTGTTAGGTTAAATTTTCTCTAGTTTTGTTAAATTTCAGGTGTGTACTAAAGTTTGGGGGTCCAAGGTGTTAAAAAGTGCATGAAAAGTGTTTTTGGTGAAGTTGACAGCAGATATAGCGTCATAATGCCCTAGTTGGGGGCTGTAGCACCGAAGTTAGGCAGACAGACAAGGAGCTAGGCGTCGTAGCACCTAAGACTGACGTCGTAGCGCAAGCTACTATCTTTTCAAGAAAAATCAAACAAAGCCCCAAGCACCACAACACTGGCCCTTAGCACCGCAACACCCTACCTCATTCAAAAGAAACAAAAAAAAAATGGTCTTCATGTGAAAAAGGCAAGATTTTCAACATTCTTTCTCTCTAACCAAGCATTCATCAGCCTCTTATCCAGGGGAGTTCTCTATACTTTGTCTTTTAATTTTCTTAACATTGAGGACAATGTTAGTCTTAAGTTTGGGGGTGGAATTGTTGAATTTCTCTGTTTTGTTCTGCCCTTACTTTCTTGTTGTTATTACATTGTTTATTTAGTAGTTTTTAGTATATTTTGTGTTGTTTTGAGTGATAATTAGAAGTTGAAACCTAGGGCTAGTGATAGAATTGATTTTAAATTGTTCATAGCTCTTGGAAAATGATGCATGTTATGTTTGTGTGTGTTTGATTCTTGTGTTAGTGTTCACTTCCCTTGTGATTGCTTGACACTTTGAGCACATAGCCTTGATCATTTGATTTTCTTTGCTTGATTTAGAGAAAATTTATGCATGCTTAGTAATTCATATGAATTTAAAGAATTCTAGAACTTGCTTGATTTCCACTTGAGACAAAATCCTAGGCTATACAACATTAGGGACATGATTTAGGCCATTTTTGGATAGTTTGAGCCTTTCAAGCCAATCTTGGCTTATTGTATCCCTAGTTCACCCGATTGAGCCTAATTGAACATTTTCTTTGTTACCAACAAGTTATCCTAGCCTTTAACATTTTTCCCAAGTTTTTCCTTTCACTCATAGTATGTGATAATACTAGGAAAAATACTTAGAGCTATAAAGACATTTGGCAGGTTGGGAGTAGTTAAGAAAAGTAGTTTGTTGCTTATTTTCTTAGCAAAGTAAAGGAAAAAAATTTGATGAAAGAATTGAAAAAAGAAAATAAAGTAGAAAACTTCACCTCTTGATCATTAAATAAGAAAATAAGTTTGAGGGTGTAAACATGTTAAGTCAAAGAAAAGAAAGAAAAAGAAAGGAAATAAAAGTGGATGATGGGTAAAAATGTTGAAAATAAGTGTGGGAAAACTAGATTGGAAGGTTGGAGCTCTTAGTCCTATTTTGGTTATGTGTTATGGGTGATTTAAGCCTTATTGATATCCATTATTCTACCTTAGCCTTAACTATACATTACAAGCTAAATGAAGCCCTATTGATCTTTAATGTTGTGAGTAACTTACATTAGTGGAGAGTGGAATGAAAAGCAAGCCTATGGAAATTTCTAGTTCATACATTTAGAAGACAATTTGCATGTGCTAGTTTGTATAAACTTATCTAATGCAGCGTACGCAATGGAATAGTACAAAATTCAACAACTCGTTGATTCTTAAGAATACTGAGAGGTTGAAGATAAGGATTGAGAGAATTCTCAAACTGTTTATTCAATCAAAATCTGTCTCTCAAAAGGTTTTACAAACGCTTATAAAGGAAAACCCTAAATGCAAGAAACAACAAAAATTACGAAAATAACCCTAAATTTATGATAAAAACGAGAAAATGCCGTTTTGATCCACAAAACGATGGAATTTGGCTAAAATCACGCGACATGAGGGACAAAGACCTATGTTTTGCTCAAAAGGCCTTTTTCCCTTGGAAAAGTGTACTCTTTTGTCAAAAATAGACATTGTTGACTTTTTTGGTCAACTTTGGGTGTTCCATCTGTGCCATGAATTCACACTCCTTCTGCACTACATCATTATCTGAGTTGCAAGAGGTTATAGAAAAGGGCTAAACACACACACACACACACAAACTCAGAGAATTGTAATTGAGGTGAATTTTGCACTTGGATTGAAATTCTACATACTCTTGATGTGTTGAATTTTCTCTAAGCTATGATTATTTGGTATCTTTGAGGCCTATTTTGTTATTAGATTTATGTTATCACTCATGTGTTTTAGTTTTGTTAGTGTAATTCTTTGTTTTTCTCGACGACTAGAAAATCTTAAGTTTGGGAGTATTTGATAAGTCAGTTTTATACTGCTTATTTTGTATTGACCTAGCTTATTAATTGCTTGTTTTAAGGTGTTTTAGGTTTAATTTATGGGTTTTCATGTTTATTTTGTAGGTTTTCAATTTAGGAATGATTGGAAGTCTATTAAATATGTTTCGGCGTCAAAAATTGATGAATTTTAGTCATTTGGAATTGGAGGCAGCCCCCAATCTCCACACTGCAGCCCCTATTTATGAAGGAAAAGTGAAAACAAGGTAGAGAAGCCAGCGCCACAGCCCTCAATTCCAAGGCTGCAATGCAAAACAAGTGAAAAAATCAAGTGGAGGAGACAGAGAGTTGAGCACTGCAGCACCAGCAGTTCAACCAAATTCAACATTGAGGCAGAGAATGGAGGACTGTAGCGCCCAAACCCAGTGTCGTAGCCCTCCAAGAGTCAACTCAGGATTTGATTTCCAGGCTTCCTATTTTCACTAGGATTTCTATTTTTCTTGTGGTGAAATTGGATTTTGGTTATAATATGTTTATTAGCACTAGTCTGGTTTGTTTGAATGCAAAATGTGGGTACTTACTAGATGCTCATAAGGTGTTCGATGATATTGCTAACAAAAATGTTGTTTGTTGGACCGCTATCTTTTCTGGTATATTGGGTGTGGCCATTTTAGGGAAGCTATTGATTTGTTTCGACAATTGTTGGAAATGAGTGTGAAGCCTAATATTGGAACACATTTTCAAATAATTAGAAGAACATAAAACAAATCAATGTTGAATATAATTGAAAGACAACATATAACATAGAACAAGATTCCTTGGTTCGAAAAAGAACAGAAATGTTTGTTGATTATAATTGAAGGTGTCTATATATTTCCTCAATGGATTGGTCCTTTACTTCCTACAGATGTAATGGACATTCTTGTGTCCACTGGATTTCCTTTATAATATTCTTTTCTTTCCTTATTGTTTTGGCTAGCTTGACTATTTGGAATTCAAAATGAATAAAATATAATTGTCCTGGTTGATATTTTTGAGATATATTTTGCACTATTTTTTGGATCATGGAAACAACTTGACAAAGTTGGAGAGCAACATCTGAAACAACTCCTACAGAACCATGAAGATCAAACATCTTATAGGATTCAAAGTTGCAACTTACGAGTATCAGAAACTCGAAATAGATATTGTCGGGTAGTCAAGACTCCACCGCAATCGACCTTCAAGTCGTCATAGTATAAGGGATGGAGCCTCTTCTAGTAACCAATGTTGCGTTCGCAGTCAAGGTTGTCAAAATCTAGATTTTACATAAAATCTTTTTGGCTAGGAAAAATCAAAATAATAAAATCATAAGATTTTACTGAATTTAGCATATAATAAGCATGCTAAGACTCTTTGTCTTGTACTCGAGTACATTTACTATCGTGGTCACAGGGCATTCAAGCTCCCTCAAAGCATAAAGTTAAATAATCAGTAGAAACCCAAATTCAGATAACCAAAGATGGGTCAACCCCATATTCAACAAACAACCGAAACATATTCCACCAATCCATCAATGAAAATAAAAAATTATCAGGTCAATAAATCAATGAAATATGTATGTTAAAAGATATCATGGATACAACAATAGAAGAAGATAAAGCAATTAATATCAAAACTTGAAATCATCAATCACAAATATAAGAATTTTTCCTGATAATTTAAAGCTTTAATGCCAAAATAATTTGAAATTGTAAGTTGAATATAAATGTGTGTGCCTTGTTCTCAATTCCCATCTAATTAATTTCAAATTTAGAAAGACTTACTAAGATCGAAATGAGGTGCAAGATGCAAGGAGAGGGGGTGTGACCGCGAGCTGTGACGGTGAGTGATTGAGACAGTAAGAGACCAAGGGAGAGATAGATTGTGGTTGGGGAGGAGAGATAGACCAAACCCGAATCGAGAGTGAGAGGAGATCAGGAGAGTTGTGAGTAAGACACAACACAGAGGGATCGAGAGAGGGAGATGACCAATAAAGAGGTAGGGATTATTGATAAACACACTTTTTATACAGTAGTTAACCCTAATTTTTAGTCTCTTAAACCTCTTTTGTGTTGAATTGATTGGACTTGGCCACATATTATAAGTTTGGGTTCTAATTGGGCTTAATTGTGTTTTTCAACATTATTGGGAATTTTACATTGTTTTTGTATTTCGGGCATAACTTGAGTTATGAATATCTGATAATCATGATTCTTACCTTGTAGGAAATTTGAGAGAATTATCTACAACTTTGATTCAGAGCTCCAAAGCTAATTCAAATGTCAAGCAGGTCATATTTAACCTGGAAGTCAGAACAGAGATGTCACTGGATCCTGGGCCGTATGAAGAGATTGGGACATAAAATGGGCCTCGGGGGTCTTATGGGCCCAAAACTGGTGTCATTGGATAACTGAGGCATTAATCTTCAACTTTTGTGAAGAACACTTCTCCAAAATGTGGTGTTTTAATGGTGTTATTGTCCTTTTAAGTCAGTTGATTAGTCCAGAGAGCTGTTAAGAGTAAATTGGGTCCAACTTTCTCATCCTAAAGCCAATTAAGGCAAAACCGGTGTCCATTTAAAGCTAAGAGACAAAGGATTAATTCTAACCTAGGGGAATTCTTGGTATTTAGTTATTTTATACGGTTACAAATAGGAAAAGAGGAGGACGTAGGTTTTTATTTCCTTTTTAGCAATTTTCTTGCCTCTTCTCTTTTCTAGAGCTTTTCTTTATCTTTTCTATAATGGATTCTTCCCTCTTGTTCATGGAGGGCTAGCTCTTTAAATCAATTTAGGTTTTAACTATTTTGATTATTAATTCTGAGATTCTATTTTAATTGTTATTAATTCAATGATTAATCAAACTTCTTTCCTTCCCTTGCTTAATTCGGTTGGATAATTTTTTATATGATAATTTTTTGATTTCATATGTTAAAAGAGAATTGTAAGAATTAAACAATGTTTCAAAGGTTTCTAACGGATTGTTAAGCTTGGTTAGATTTTGGACTTTAGGTTAATCTGGAATTAGTATATGCTTAAATTTTTGAATCTTAATTAACCGAATTCTGGTTCCTTATCCAGTAGAGGATCCATAGATCATCTTGAGGCTTCTTAATGTGATCTAACACCGAGAATTAGGTTAATGATTGAATGAATCTATTGTAATCAAGGACGGATTAAAATCAGGATTAGTTGATTCCCTGGATTGATTGCTTTCTTAATTTAGTTTACTATCTTTTAATTGCTTTTTGTCGATTAATCCTGCAAATCAAACCCCATGTTCATTAAACTCCCTAATTTGGTAGCCTCGGTAGCTTATCAAATTTTGGCGCCATTGCTAGGAATTTTTCTAGTTTTGATCAATCGTATTATGAGTGTAATTGACTGCTAACCCTTCATTAACCCCTTTTGTTGATTGTTGCAAAAGTCAATTTTGTTGCTCTATCTTGGAATTTTTGGTAAAAATATGAGATTTTAAGCCAATTTGCACAGAATTTGGTATGGATTATTTAGCTTAGAATGACCTAAAAATTGGTCAATTGAAGGAAAATAGCCTAACAATCAAAGCTCATTGCTTTGCTATGAGCACCACCCTATCTTAGCCTAATTCCACAATTTTGACCACTTTTTCAAATTTTGAAGATTTTTTATTTGATTTTTTAGTTACATTTTGTCCTAGCTTTCATTCTGTGGTGGTTTTACATTTTTTAAAAATATTTAGATACCTTAATTAGTCTTACTTTCTTCTGTTTTTGCCTATGTTAAGTGATTTTGTGTGTTTCTGTTTCAGTCATTCTTTTTGTTCTATTAGTGCATGACTAAGTCCTTTTGCAGTGAATTGTGTGAATTTGATTTTGAAGTTTATAAAACTTTCCATACCCTGCAAAGGAAATCTAAGAAAAGATTAGTTGATAATCCTGTTGCTAGTCCTGTGATTAATATGGCAGATAATAATATGCATGCTAGGACTCTTAAAGAATTAGCTGCTCCTAATGTTACTTATTTACCTTTAGGGATCCAGTATCCTGATCTTAATGCTGATTTTGAACTTAAATATAGATTGATCCATCTGTTGCCAAAGTTCCATGGTTTTGCAGGTGAGGATCCCCATAAGCATTTAAAGGAATGTCATGTGGTTTGTTCAACTATGAAGCCACAAGGGATACTTGAGGAGCACATCAAACTGAGAGCATTCCCTTTCTCCCTTGCGAATGCAGCCAAGGACTGGCTATATTACCTTTCACAAGGTTTAGTCATGAATTGGAATAACATGAAGAGACTATTTTTGGAGAAGTTTTTCCTTGCATCTCAAACTGTTGCCATTAGAAAAGACATTTGTGGTATAAGACAGATGTCAGGAGAGACTTTGCATGAGTATTGGGAGAGGTTTAAGAAATTATGCTCAAGCTCTCCCTACCATCAAATCAGTGACCAACTCTTGATTCAGTACTTTTATGAAGATTTATTGCCTATGGAGAGGAGCATGATTGATGTTGCCAGTGGAGGAGCATTGGTGGATAAAACTCCGGTTACTGCCAGAAGCTTAATTGCTAATATGGCTGCCAATTCCCAACAATTTGGTACTCGGATGGTTCTTTCTACTAGAGGAGTAAATGAGGTTCTTGCTTCGCCTGACAACCAACAAAGAATAGAGCATAGACTTGATGAGTTGACTTCCTTGGTGAGGAAGTTAGCAGTGGGACAACAATTAGTTGTACAAGAGCCTACAAGTGTGTGTGGCATTTGTTCTTCTTCATCTGATCCCACAAATACATGCCCTACACTTTAGGATGGTGGTTATGGATTTCAAGATCCCTCGATAGTTGTAGGCGGTGTCTTTCCTAGTAAACCCCAATACCAACTGCAACAACAACCTAGATATGATCCATACTCTGACACATATAACTCTGGTCGGAGAGATCATCCAAATTTGAGGTATGGTAATGCAACCCCACAACAGTACAGGCAACCATTCCAACAACAAAACCAATTTCAACCACCTAGGCAAAACCAAGCAAGCAACCATTCCAGCTGCTTATGCAACAACCAAGTCCATTTGGCACAAAATTTGAGCCTTCATTTTAGGACTTGGTGAAGCAGATGGTCACTAACAACATTCAGTTCCAGCAAAGGACATAGGCCACCATACAAAATTTAGAAACTCAGATTGGACAATTGGCATCTTCAGTGAGTCAACTGCAGTCTCAAGGTTCTGGCCAACTTCCTTTACAAATAATTCCCAATCTAAGGAGCAAGAATGTGAGTGCCATTATGCTGAGGTCTGGAAAATCTGTGCGAATACCAACTGACCTTCAACCTGCAAGTAAGCCACAACCAAAAGAGAAATCGGTTCCTGATACAATAACCCTAGAACCTGAGAGTAAGAGACTTGCAGGAGCCCTTCCCTTTCTACAGAGAGCCACTTAGTCCAAGAAGATAGATGAGGCTGAGAAGGATAGAGAGCTTCTTGAGACCTTCAAGAAAGTAGAAGTCAACATTCCATTGCTGGATGCAATCAAGCAAATTCTAAAATATGCCAAGTTTCTTAAGGAATTATGCACTCAGAGGAGGAGGCTAAAGGATAATGAAAGAATCAGTATGGGGTAAAATGTTTCAGCTCTTATTCAACCTATGCCTCAGAAATGCAAGGATCCAAGAACTTTTACAATTCTGTTCATTATAGGCAATTACAAATTTGAGCATGTCATGCTAGATTTAGGTGCTTCCATTAATGTAATGTCTATGTCTGTTTTTAGTTCTCTTGGACTTGGACCCTTGAGTGTCGCAGGTGTTATGATTCAGTTGCCTAATAGGAGCAATGCGTACCCAGCCAGATTAATTGAAGATGTGTTGGTAAGGGTTGATGAATTAATCTTTCCTGCAAATTTATATATTTTGGAGATGGAGAAGGAGTCACAATCTAGCAAGGCTCCACTCATTCTAGGGAGGCCATTCCTCAAAACAACGAGGACCAAGATCGACGTGCATGCAGGAATTCTATCCATGGAGTTTGGAGATTCTGTTGTTCAGTTTAACATTTTTTATGCTATGAAGCATCCCATGGACGAGCATTTTGTTTTTCATATTGATTTGATTGATGATTTAGTTGAGGATGTCTACAATGAGTTGTGTGCTAATTTTCCTGATTATGTTGGTTTGGATGATTCTGTTCAGTGCCGTTCATGTACTAATTATGGTGGCGATGTGATATGTGTTGTGTGTGCTGAGATTTCTGCATTCTTAAGAGACGATGATCCTGTTTCTACGGAGTATGCAACATCTACTGATTATGAGGAGATTCAGTCTGTAGAAACATTGCAACCCCCTAGATTACTCCCCTCTATAGTGCAGCCACCGAAATTGGAGTTAAAGTCTTTGCATGAGCATCTGAAGTATACATATTTGGCGGAGGATGAGCGGCTTCCTGTAATCGTGGCAAATAACCTCATTCCTGAGCAAGAGGAGAGATTGCTACAAATTCTAAGAGAGCACAAGAAAGTTATTCGTTGGACTCTTGGGGATATTCTTGGTATTAGTCCTTCGACGTATATGCATCAGATACTAATTGAAGATGAAGTTAAACCAGTAAGGCAACCCCAGAGGAGACTGAACCCTCTGATTCTGAACGTGGTGAAGAAAGAGGTGACCAAGTTACTACAAGCTGGCATCATTTACCCCATATCTGACAGTACCTGGGTGAGCCCAGTGCAGGTCGTCCTAAAGAAGTTTGGGGTTACAGTGGTAGCAAACTAGAATAATGAGTTGATCTCTACCAGAGTGCAGAACAGTTGGCGAGTCTGCATTGATTATAGGAGGCTCAACCAAGCCAGCAGGAAGGATCATTACCCCGTGCCTTTAATCAATCAGATGCTAGAGCGATTGGCAGGGAAATCACATTATTGCTTATTGGATGGCTACACTGGCTACTTTCAGATCCATATTGCACTTGAGGATCAGGAGAAGACCACTTTCACCTGTCCCTTCGGCACTTTTGATTATAGGCAAATGCCTTTTGGCCTTTGCAACACCCCTGGTACCTTCCAGCGGTGCATGGTAAGTATATTCTCTAACTTTCTAAAGGAGTGCATGTAGGTTTTTATAGATGATTTTACTGTTTATGGTTCTTCTTTTGATTCCTGTTTGGATAGCCTGTCTAGAGTGCTGCATAGATGCATTGAAACTAACCTTGTTCTAAATTTTGGGAAATGTCATTTCATGGTAGAGCAGGGTATAGTTTTAGGTCATGTAGTGTCTAGCAAGGGAGTTGAGGTAGATCATACGAAAATAGATGTCATTACCTGTTTACCTTACCCCACATGCGTACGGGGAGTTCATTCTTTTCTTGGACATGCAGGTTTCTACAGGCGCTTTATCAGATATTTCAGCCAGATAGCCCTTCCGCTGTCAAGCCTTCTGCAAAAAGATGTGGAGTTTTTATTTGACTAGAATGCAAGGAAGCCTTCAATCATCTGGAGCAAGCTTTAACTAGTATCCGCATCATTCAGCCACCTGACTGGACACTCCCATTTGAGCTGATGTGCAATGCGTCTAACTACGCTTTGGGAGCTGTCTTGGCACAGAGATTGGCCAAAGTTTCCCATGTGGTCTACTATGCTTCGAGAACTTTGGATGTTGCTCAAGAAAATTACACAACCACAGAAAAAGAACTTTTAGCTATTGTGTTTGCATTAGATAAGTTCAGATCATATTTGCTTGATTCTAAAGTTGTGGTGTTTTCTGATCATGCAACTCTGAAGTTTCTTTTGAAGAAACCTGACGCCAAGCCACGATTGAAAATGTGGATGTTGCTGCTTCAAGAGTTTGACATTGAGATCTGAGATAAAAGTGGAGCAGAGAACTTGGTGGCTGATCACCTGAGCAGGATTGAGAGCGCTTTGGATCCCCTTCCCATCCATGACTCTTTTCTTGATGAGCAGCTTTTACAGCTGCAAGGTAAGATCCCTTCTCCTTGGTTTGCAGATATAGTAAATTTCTTAGTTGCTGGTGTTTTTCCTGCATGCTTTACTATGGCTTAGACTGATAAACTGAGAAGTGAGTCTAAGTATTATGTGTGGGATGATCCCTATCTTTGGAAATTTTGTAGTGACCAAGTTATTAGGAGATATGTGCCTGATCATGAGTTCCAGTTTGTTCTTAATTTTTGCCATTCATTTGAATGTGGTGGGCATTCTGGGTCCCAACGTACAGCTAGAAAAGTCTTGGACTCTGGATTATATTGGATTACCTTAATTCGGGATGCATACATGTTTTGTGAGTCTTGTAAGCAGTGTTAGAGAACAGAGAATATTTCTCGTAGGAATGAGATGTCCCAACAGCTTTTGCTGTTTTGTGAAATTTTTTATATATGGGGTATTGACTTTATGAGACCTTTTTTCTATTTCTTTTGGTTTTGTTTACATATTGCTGACTATTGATTATGTGTCTAAATGGGTGGAGGCAAAAGCCACTTGAACTGATGATTCTAAAATTGTTGTAGATTTTGTTAAATCACACATTTTCTGTAAATTTGGCATTCTGAGGGCTATCATCAGTGATCAAGGTTCACACTTCTAAAACCAGAGCATGGAGGCTTTGGTGAGAAAATATGGAGTTGTCCATAAAGTTTCCACACCTTACCACCCCTAAACAAATGGGCAAGTCAAAGTCTCCAACAAAGAGATCAAGCAAATCTTGGAGAAAATTGTTCAACCTAACAGGAAGGACTGGAGCCTGAGACTTGAGGATGCTCTTTGGGCTTACAGGACTGCTTTCAATACACCCATTAGCATGTCTCCCTACCGGATAGTCTTTGGTAAAGCATGCCACTTTCTGGTGGAGATTGAACACAAGGCATATTCGATAGTAAAGCAGTGCAACCTTGACTTGAGTCAAGCCGGATCCTAAATAAAGCTCCATCTCCAAGAGCTTGAAGAGCTTCAGTTGGAAGCTTATGAGAACTCCCGGATCTACAAGGACAAGACCAAGTTATTTCATGACAAGATATTGCTAAGGAAGGAGTTCTCCATTTCTCCTTTGTAACTCCCGCCTTAAGCTTGTGCCTAGAAAGCTCCGTTCTAGGTGGCTTGGTCCGTTTGTAGTCGGTAAGGTCTTTCCTTTTGGTGCAATGGAGACTACAAGTGAGGCCACCAACAAAGCTTTCAAAGTCAATGGACATCGCCTCAAGCCATTCTATGAGGGAGTTCAAGAGGACATAGTGGAAGAGATCCACTTACAAGAAGTCATCTACCTCACTTGATAAATATGTTTTTTTTCTCTCTTTTATTTTCCTTGTCCTTGATTGATTTATGATATTTGAGAAATGTTGCTGCTTTTTGAAGCTTTTACATTGAGGGCAGTACAAAATTTAACTGTGAGGGAGGTTTACATTTTTTTTTTCTGTTTTGTGTCTATTTTTAATTTTTTGTTTGTTTGTCTTGCTGTTTTTTCTATTTTTTTTTGTTTTAATCAATTTTCTGTTTTTTGTTTTCTTTTATGTTGTTTTTTTTATTTTTCTATTTTTAATTACCTTCCAATGTTGTTTAAGGATTTGTGAACTTGTAAGTTCGAAACAATTACAATTCAAGGTTCATAGCATAATTGAATAATTTGTCTTCCTTCTTGAATTGCACATACTTGATTTTGAGCCTTTTGATGGATGAATTTAACATTTGTGTCATTCTTTTCTTTCTTGTGTGATTTTCACTCATGGAATTTGATTATTCTAGAACTTGTTTTGATTCTTTTTAAGGCTACATTTTCACTTGCATACATAAACATGATTAGGGCATTCTTTCTTAATTTTGCTACTTTGCTAACATTGCATCATTTTCCTTTGTCTAACCCCCTTGAGCTTATTTGTCTATCCTTTGTCTTAGCTCATTATTTGTCTATGTGAAAAATCATGTTTTTACCTTACCTTAGGGAATGAGAGAGTATTGATTCAATTTCATTTGAGGAGCCCTTGTGCTTGTATGGGTAGCTAATAGTACAATTGTGGAGGTGGTGAATTTTGATGTGCAATATGCAAAGTGTGTGGTGAAAGAATGAAAGAAAAAGAGCCAATTGTTTTAAGAAAAAAAAATCAAAAGAAAAAGAATAATTGTGAAAAAGAGCAAATTGTGATGTGAGAAGGTTGTGAAAGAAAAGAAAAAAGAAAAAAGAATATGCTTTACATACTTGGAAGTTGGGAAAAGTTTTCATGTTTGTCATTTGAATTCCTCCCCAATGCTCTTTTATTCTCTTAGGGTATTTAGCTTATTATATCCATATTGTTCCCTTCCTTTGCCTTGGCCCTATTACAACCTTGAATAAAGTTCTCTTGAGTTGTGTGTGCATGTATTTGAGTAGTGAAGAAGTAGAAAATAAGCAAACTTATAGTAGTGCATTTCTTCATGAGTTTCATTAAGTGAAATACTTACTTTCTAAACACTTGAGGGATTGAGAGTATATCTTGTGAAGATCTATCATTCTTGACTCATGTCTTTCAATTGAAACTACCTTGTTTGTTGGTTTTGGATGTAAAGAAATTTTATCTCATGAATGTTTTGACTCCCTTGAATCTTTGATTGCTTTTCTTGCTTGTGAACTTGTACATTTCTTGAATATCATTGAGAAGTGAGTCTTTAGTTTTTGAGTTTGTTTGTTTGTTGATTAGTTAGTCCAGAGAGCTGTTAAGAGTAAATTGGGCCTAATTTTCTCATCCTAAGCCCAATTAAAGCAAAATCGGTGTCCATTTAAAGCTAAGAGACAAAGGATTAATTCTAAACTAGGGGAAGTCTTGGTATTTAGGTATTTTAGATGTTTAAAAATAGGAAAAATAGGAGGACGTAGGTTTTCATTCTCTTTTTAGCAGTTTTCTTGCCTCTTCTCTTTTCTAGAGCTTTTTTTTTACCTTTTCTGTAATGGATTATTCATAGAGTGCTAATTCTTTAAATCAATCCAGGTTTTGGCTATTTTGGTTATTAATTCTGAGATTCTATTTTAATTGTTATTTATTCAATGATTAATCAAACTTATTTCCTTCCCTTGCTTAATTCTGATTGAGTGCTTAATTCGGTTGGATAATTGTTCATATGATAATTGCTTAATTTAATATGTTAGAAGAGGATTGTAAGGATTAAACAATGTTTCAAAGGTTTTTGATGGATTATTTAAGCTTGGTTGGATTATAGACTTTAGGTTAATCTGGAATTAGTGGATGCTTAATTTATTGAATCTTAATTATCCGAATTCTAGGTGTTTATCTAGTAGAGGATCCATAGATCATCTTGAGACTTCTTAATGTGATCTAAGGTTGAGAATTACGTTAATGATTGAATGAATCTATTGTAATCAATGATGGATTAAAATCAGAGTTAGTTGATTCCCTGGATTGATTACTTTCTTAATTCGGTTAACTATCTTTTAATTGTTTTCTGTTGATTAATTATGCAAATCAAACTCCCCGTTCATTAAACTCCCTAATTTGATTCCTTAATTAGAATAATCTAAGGGTTTGACTCGGTGTTACCTTATACTACAAGTATTTTTGTTGAACCGGATATAAATTGATTAATTTGATAGTCTCGGCAGCTTATCTATTACCGAATTAGGGAATTAGAGAAGGACTTAGGGATTTCATATTTTTAGGTAAAAATAAAAAAGGAAAATAGGCTAGTCGGGCCAACCCAGCTAGAACCTAAATGGGCCATGGGCCAATTTGGCTTGGTTTAATTCAAGCCTATATATTCAGAGTCCAACCCTCCAATTTATCGGGCTAAAACGGGCCAACCCATTGGGCATGACCCATTTTGCCATCTCTAAATACAAGTGATTCTGGGTGGCCAACACAAAAATGACACCGTTTCCCTCTTTTTTTTTTTTTAAAAAAAAAAAAGTTTTACAAAGTTGAGCACAAAACCATATGACTCTTGATTTTTACTAGTTTTTGACTGGTTCCTTTCATCCACCAAATAATAATTGATGAAAGGATAAATGATGTCGTTCTTTGTTGCGTGTGAAATGCTTTCAATATGTGATTGTTGGGGTTTACAAAGAAGCCAAGCCTATATTTGGTTTACTTGTAAGTTTTATTGGGTATGTGTCATGGTCTAATTTGTGAGAATTGATTTTTCAGACACCTAGACAATTCTAATTGACTTGAAACTTTACAAAGAGGTAAAGAGTAGTCTAGAGAACTCACATACCAAATTTGAGCTTTAATAGACCATTATACAATTTTTACGATTTTGTAAAGTTTGGAGGTATTTTAGTCAATTCATATCACTACGCTTTGTCTAGTGCAGATTGGCACCTGGCCACATAGCTCATGATTTTAGATGAATATCCATGTATTTACTTCGACATTTCAAGCTATGTATCTTCAAAAATGGGCCTTATGTTGGTTGGAAAAAATGATGTTAGGTCCTGCCAAGAGGAAAATGACATATTAAGCTCTTTAAAGGGAGGGTGCCAAGTGACCTAGGGTGCAACTTGGTGCTAGCATAGGATAGGCTTTGTGTTGGTTTTTACTTCCCTCAAATATTTCCGATGTATTGTATAGTATAGATATCTATCAATAAAAGAGGTAGCCCATTTTCTTATACATTTGTCGTCTTACATTTTGCTTGCTAGTGTGTGACACTTACTTATGGTGCACTCTTGCCTTGTGTGTTGGCTTGCTTGTGGTGTGCTATAATTGAGGTGCTTTAATGTGAATGTTATCGTTGCCATACTTGACGGATGTGCTATTGGTTGCTTAGTCGCTTGACATTTTCAATCAAATATGATAGGTTGACTTGCTTTCTCGAAGGAGTTGTGCAAATGCTGCAGTTTGGCAAGGGGTGAACTTCCCACCTATGACATTACGCCTTATATACTACTTTTGGCAACCCTCTCAATAACTAAGAGATCCATTCGAAGAACATAGGGACTAGTTGAAGTAATGAGCCTCCTAATATTGGGAGGCTCATTACTTCAATTGAGATAATGATAATGAAAAGTCATTTCACCTTTTTAGTTTGAACTTTAGGTGGTTCTCTTAAAAAGAGCAAAAAAATTATTCCTAAAGTCTAGACTAAGAAATGTATAAACCAATGTTTCCATAGATTTGATCGTGGTTTAGAATTACAACTTTCATACTTGTTTATCTGGGATTGTCTCCTATATAAAGAAAAAGACAATCTTGTCCTCTTTGTAAAATGGGCCACGGGCCAAACCAAGAGGAGAAGCTAAGAGTGAGAATGCCAGGGGCAATGCGGTAAGTGCGAGAGGGGAATTAGAATTTAGAAAATTGGGGATTTAAATCTTAATTGTAAAAAAGAAAAATGGAGTCCAATCTGGCCAGCCCAGCCCAAACCCGAAAAGGCCACAAGCCAAATTGGCCATGTTTTATTCAAGCTAAAATATAATGAACCCATCCCTCCTTTTTATTGAGCTAAAACAATCATGATCATCAGGCCTGGCACATTTTAACATCTCTAATTGTTTCTCATCCACTCTTCCCCTTGATGTTCTTCTTCAACACTCTCACTTCTTAGTGTACTTCAAATTAGAGGCCGCAATATGTTCTTCTCTGTTTCTTAGCTAAAGTAGGTAAACATGCTTTCTATTTCCTCTTATATGATATAATTCAAGCAAACCAACTAGGGTTGTTGTCACATTGTACCCGAAAGTTGCAACGATGCAAATGGTTAACCGAATTTAAGAAACACAGGAGTCGCCACCAAATGTTTTATAAAATAAGGTACAATTGAAAACCTTTTTTATTTTATTATTTTTAAATCATCTGCGTACCAGAGATTTGTTCGAGAATCTATTTACACGTGGGGACGGTGTTAGGTACTCCACAGAATTCGTCTAAAGACGGTTACCCTAAATTAGTTATTCAAAGAAAAAGAAAAAATGTGGCAACAAACATACTTTATTTATTCTTAAAATAAGTGTTACATTCACTAATCAATGGCAGAAATAAACATGACATGCATGAATTCTAATGGGTTCAAAATCCTTCCACCCATTCGTCACATATTGTGCCCATTATGGTAGCGCTTATCTTTGTCTATGTAAGATAAAAGAGAGTCATCCCATATAGGACCAAGTCAGTCTTATCGTTTCATAATAGACAAAGGGCCTATGGATTTTGTAAGCCCTAACAAGAGCCCTAAATGTAATGCATGATTATACAACCAATTGGGGTGGGGATACATAATTGGCAATGCAATCAAAATAAACAAGAACTCTCCAAGCCTACGAATTACCTTAGGGCTTTGCTAGGAGGCCCAAGGATTGTGGTTCTCTCTCACATGGAACAAATGACTCAGAAAAAAAAATATTAAAGGTCACATATGCATAAGCAAGCAGCCACAACACATAACAATAAATGACAAGATAAAGCAATGACCATGTCAACTTATATTGAAAATAGCCCATAAAAATGGAGGGTTGGGCTAGGAAAATGCTGGCTCAAATAAAACCAAGGCAATCTGGATTGGCCCGACCCTTTTTCTTTTTGTAAGGTTAGGCCATACCACTACTCCAATTTGTTTAATTATTTATGCATCTTTATTTTAAATTTACGCTTAGATGTATTTTTTTTTATATATATATTTGATTCTTTATTTTAATTTTATTTATTACTTTATGCATGTTTTGTTTTGTTCAATTAAATTCATTAACAAGTTAGCCTAAAATAGCCAAAATAACTAAAGAAAAAGTCTAAACCCTTGTTAGTTTTTAATCTTATTACAAATAAAAATAGTTTTAAAAATTAAAAAAAAAAGTAGGTTGGCCCGTTTTGGCCCATATCCTGAGAAGGCTGCGGTGGGCTGGCATTACGCCGACTAGTTTTAAAATGGGTCAGATTGGCCTGGCTCGTTTTGTAGCTTTAGTAAAAAGGCATGCAATACTAAAGCACATATGGCAGCCATTAAGAATCAAAATAAAACCATGAAAATAGCATGCAAACTAGGACAATAACATTTAGTTAAACATGACAATCAACATACACTCCTAATTAGCATGCAATCCTTAAGCCAAATATCAAGGGAAAAATCAAGAATTAAGCTCAAGAGTACAACTAATCAAGTCCAAAACAAAGATAAAAAAAAAATTGAGGATCATATCATACAAGTGTTTCCAAAAAAAAAAAAAAANAAAAAAAAAAAAAAAAAAAAAAAAACAAGCAAGGACAGCAACTAAACATAAGGCAGAATCAAGAAACACAAAACAGCAAAGACCGAAAATAGAGCATAAAATAAGGGAAACTTGTAAAGAAAACTGAAAATGCATGTCAATGATATTTCAGCCTAAAAATTTACATGACATATAAAAATATCTTAGGGTTCTAAAGAATCAAAAATCATACAAAAATGAGCTCCCTAACTTAAGTCATTGCCCAAAAACCAAAACTACCTGAATCAACTAACAATTCCATAGTGCAGAGAAAACAATCATTTTTAAATTAAAACTGGGAGCAAATATGACATGAAAAAAATATGAAATTTATACTCATGCAAGATATGCATCTCAGGGTTTTAATAAAGCAAAAACGATAAAATTTAGAGTTGTAAAACTCAAGTTATGGTCAAAAGACTAAACACTGCTAGTGTTAGATTGACAGGTCTGACAATGACCATTTAAAAACCAAAAGAATAAGGAAAAATGATAAAGATTACCTAAAGTTCTTCAAGAACTCCACTCCTTCTTGCTCAAAATGGTTGAACCCATCTTCAAGAAGCTTAAACCTCCTTTGACTTCTCATTTTCTTCTAAAAAATGGGAAGAACAACTCAATAACACTTTCAAGTTTCTCAAGCTTTCGCCATTTCTCACTTTATTTTCTCTCAACTTAGCTCTTTTGATCATTTTTTCTCTCCAATCTCTGTCCCGCTTTGTGTTTCACCTTGGGTAGCTAATGTGAGGCTTTCTCCTCTTTTTCCCTCTCTTAAGTAATCAGCCCTTTCAACTTGGAAAGCAAGTTGGAGGTAAAATGGTCCTTTTCCATGTCCCTTGCAACTTCCTCCCACTTTCCTTTAGTCTTGCCATGTGAAAAAATCTATAAATTCTTCCCCAAAGTGACCCTGACCAAATTCCCTCATCAGCCCTTTGTTTTGTTTTGTTTTTTTTTTTAGATAAGAAATCTAAAAAATGGCACTTTCATTGAAGTTCCCTTAAGTGATCACTTTCCATGAAGCTTCTTAGATGCTAATCCCTTTGAATTGTGCTTACAAATATTCCTCCAACCTTGGTTGAATCTTCATTCAGATTTCCTACAAATTTATTTAATTTTTGATTAAAAATAAAAATTACAAAACCCTAATGGGCCAAATTAGGTCAAATTGAGCCCAAAGAGCTCAACCTTGGAACTAAGTTGGTTCAATTGGTCCCAAAATATATATCATTTATTTGGACCAAAAATATTAAGAAAACAAAAAATTGAGTGGGCCCAAAGGCTTCTAAACTAGGGTTTTAGTATGACAGTCAAACCCAAAACATGGTTTTTGACCCAAAATTACGAAAAGCCCAGAAAATTACAATTTTTATGTCCAAACAAAGAATTTGAAGAAAATTAAATGGGCCGAGAGGCCTCACACTTGGTTAAAGCAAAATGCGCCCAAAGGGCCTCAAAACTTGAGTTGAAATGAAATAGACCAATGCCTAAAGACTAAAACTTTGATCCAAAAGCTAAAGCAGGCCTTGAAGACTTCAAAAATAAGATTTTTTAGATTTAAAAACATACTTTTTTTTTTTAATTTTTGAAAAGTGTATAACACCCCCCGGACAAAATTCGGTGTCTACAGTTGCCCATTTTTATATGTTTTCTTATAGAAGGACATGATAGGCTATTGATTGTCGTGACCTTCGTATATGAAAGATGTAAAGATAAAAAGATGGTTGTTTTGTCTAGGGAACTACCAAGAGTCCCAAGTTTGAAAAGGCCAACAAAAATGGTTAAAATAACAAATTGACATGAACCTTGATTGGCTAAAAAATGAATGGTAGAAAATATAACGACATTAAAGTTAACATCAGAAACCACAATAGCATAAATTATAATGACATAAATCAACGTGGCAAAAATTAATAGAGTAGGAATTTAAAATGACATTATCTTTCTTAGATCATATCCTTTTACGGAAGAAATTAAATGACAGAAATTTAATGACATAAATGTAAAATAATGTATCATTTGGCCTTGACCGGAGTATCTTAAGTCAGAAATTAAATGGCAAAATTTAGTGGCAGAAATTTAGTGACAGAAATTAAAATCCTTTTCATACTTGATGATACCAAGGTAAAGTATAATTGACCCTCATAGGCCGAATCTAAGCTCAAAATCTTGCAAAGTCAACTTAATCGAGTGGCTCTTCTTCTAATTCTAAACTTGAATTCCTCTAAACTTTTGCAAACCCAATGAATTTTTTCTTCAGAAATAAATCATTTCATGTTTTTTCTATTCATCTATTCCTCTCTTATTATCACTTCATCTTTTTTCTATCCATCCATCATTTTCATTCATTTCATCATTTTTTTTACCTAATTCATTCCCTTCCAATGATTAGAAATTATTAGTGTTTCTGAAATTTGGAAACCAACATCAAAAAGTATTCCTTGAGAATAATTGAATTTTTCATTACAATAAAATTTACTTACATTTTATTCAAAATATTAATTCAATAATTTAAACATGCAAAAAATTCATAGCAGGAAGAAATTAACTCAAGGAATTAACTTCTTTTATTTCAAGAAAAGAAATGTATAACAGAAGGAAATTAATTCAAAGAATTACATTCCTTTATTTTTGAATGACAAACGCATTTTCAATAAGGACAAATTCAAAAGGTAAAAAAAAAAAATACAAGTGGTAAATTGCCCCAATTTAGGGTTTTTATAATATTGGAGTTGCCTTATTAAATAGGTGTCTATGTATCCTCAAGGAGGAATCAAAGCTCACGTAGTTCGAGAACACAGACACAGGAACCAACACAAATTGGAGATTGCCCTAGTTTTTAGCTTAGTCATGTCCACTTGATTGTTCTTCATATTGTCTTGAAACATGTTTCCATTCCATTAGGGAGAACACAGAAATTTCTGATACCAGAGTGCGAGTCTTCACGGTTTCTTGCTAATTTCATCACATCCTCTGACTTCACTATTTCTCTGGATACCATTGTGAACTTTTCCACTTTGCTTAGACTGCCCTTTCGGGTTTTCAGCCTAACATATTTTCCCATTATTTTTCATTATTGTTCCTTTTTTTTTATGCCTTAACTTTTTCCTAGACCGCCCTTTTGGGTTTTCAACTTAGTGGGATTTTTTTTTCTTTCTATTTTTTTAATTAAGGTAATATTTCTTGACTGCATCTGAATTCACAGGATTAAAGAGTTACCCTTCCATGTCAATGAGGATCAATGCTCTTTCAGAGAAGGTATGTTTGACAACATAAGGGCCTTGATAAGTTGAAGCCCATTTCCCGTGGGCATCATCTTGATTTGGCAAAACCTTTTCCAAGACTAAATCTCCAAGTTAGAATTCTCGGGCTCGAACGTTCTTATTAAAGGCTCTAGCCATTCTTTGTTGGTACAACTGTCCATGACAAATGGCAGTCAACCTCTTTTCTTCAATCATGTTCAACTGTTCATATATGGCTTTTAACCATTCAGATTCTTCCAATTCAGCCTTCATGAGGACTCTCAACGAGGGAATTTCTACCTCTATAAGGGTGACTGGTTCCATGTCATACACCAAGGAATAAGGTGTTGCCCTAGTTGAAGATTTAATTGATGTTCAATAGGCATGTAGTGCGTAAGGGAGCATCTCATGCAAATCTTTGTACGCTACCACCATGTTTTCAACTATCTTCTTGATGTTCTTATGGGCAACCTCCACAACCCCATTCATCAATGACCTATAGGGTGAAGAATTATGAAGCTTGATGGCAAATTGTTTGCATAGTTTTTGAATTTCAAAACCATTTAAATTTGAGCCATTATCCTTGATGATCCTCTCAGGTTGACCATATCGGCAAATGATGTTCATGTTCAAGAATTTTGCCACCATCTTTTGGGTCACTTTGGCATAAGAGGCAACTTCCACCCACTTGGTGAAGTAGTTAATCGCAACAAAAATGAAACGATGTCCATTGGAAGCTTTTAGATTGATTGACCCGATGACATCAATTCCCTACATTGAAAATGACCAGGGTGTAGTCAAATTATGAAGAGGAAATAGTGGAGCATTGATGCGATCCACATAAATTGGGCAATTATGACATCTCCTCACATAGCTTATACAATCTCTTTCAATCATCATCCAATAATACCCGGCCCTCAAGATTTTTAGGGCCATCATATGGCCATTTGCGTGGGTGGCACATATTCCATCATGAATAGCACCTAGAATTTGACTGGCTTCCTTTGTATCAACATACCATAATAATGCGCCATCATGATACCAAGTGTAGAGAATTTCCCCACTCAGAAAGAAACCCAATGCCAAACGACGAATAGTCTTTTTGTCGTTTTCCTTTGCCACAATCGGGTATTCTTTGAGCTTGATGTATTGAAGAATGTCATGATACCAAGGATGACCATTAGGTTCTTCTTCGACATCCATACAATGGGTGGGTTCTTCCCTTAGCTTCACTTGTACAGGTTGCACCACTACTCCGCAATCTAGTTTAGTCGTTACTGCCAAAGTTGCTAAAGCATCCGTATACTGATTCTTGTGCTAAGTTAAGTGAGAGAATGTTATGTCTTCAAACTTCTTAATTAACATGGTTAGATACTTTTGATATGAAATCAGTTTCAGATCTTTAGTTTGCCACTCCCTTTTCACTTGATAAATAATGATTGCAGAATCCCTAAAAACATCCAGAATGTTGACTTTCAAATCTACAGCTGCTTGTAATCCCCTTACACAAGCTTCATATTCAGCCATGTTGTTAGTACAGTCAAATCCCAACTTGATAGCTATTGGGAATTGCTTTCATTCTTGTGAAACGAGCACAACGCCTATTCCATTCCCATAAATGTTCACTACTCCATCAAAATAAATTTCCCATCTTCTTCCTTGTTCTCATTATCTTCTTCTTCAATTATGAAAATGTCTTCATAAGGAAACTTAAATTTAATGGACTAGTAATCTTCAATGGGATTCTCCGCTAAATGATAAGCTATTACACTCCCTTTTATGGCCTTCTTAATCATGAAGACTACATCATATTTAGCGAGAACAATTTGCCATTTTACCAATCGACCCGTGAGATAGGGCCTCTCGAAAATAAACTTCATAGGATCCATGCGAGAGATAAGCCACGTGGTGTGGTATAGCACATACTGGCAAAGCCTAGAGGCGACCCAAACCAAAGCGCAAAAAGTTTTTTTCCCCTAATGCATATCTTGTTTCATAATCTGTCAACTTTTTGCTCAGATAGTAAATTGCTCTCTCTCTTCTTCCACCATCATCATGCTGCCTCAAGACACTCTCCATCGATTCTTGCAATATGGTCAGATATAGAATCAGTGGCTTTCCCGAAACTGGAGGAACAAGAACCAGAGGATCAAGTAGATATTCCTTAACTTTTTCAAATGCTTCGTGGCATTGATCATCCCATACCCCCAGATTATTCTTCTTTAGGAGTTTGAAGATTGGTTCACAGGTGTGGGTGAGATTAGATATGAATCTAGCTATATAATTAAACCTCCCCAAGAAGCTTCGCATTTCTTTTTTTGACTTTAGGGCCGACATCTCTTGTATAGCCTTGACTTTGCTCGGATCCACCTCAATCCCCTTTTCACTAGCGATGAACCCTAGAAGCTTCCTCGACATCGTGCCAAAAGTGCATTTGGCTGGGTCCAATCGCAACTTGTATTTTTTCAACCTCTCAAATAGTTTCTAGAGAATATCCACATGGCTTTCCCATTCTCTAGACTTGGCTACCATATCATCCACATATACCTCGTTCTCCTTATGCATCATATCATGAAACAAGGTAACCATAGCCCTTTGGTAAGTGGCTCCAGCGTTCTTCAACCTAAAGGACATTACTCTATAATAGTAAGTGCCCCAATGTGTGATGAATGTGGTCTTTTCTTTATCTTCTTTAGCCATGGGAATCTGGTTATAACCGAAATATCCATCCATAAAGGAGTAACAATGATTTTTGGCAGTGTTATTAACCAATATTGAATAAAAGTAGTCCAATACATATATTTAAAATTTTCTAATGACCTTGGATTTCAGTCAAGAGAAATGTAATGACAAAAACAAAAAGAAATTACTCAAGAGAAATAAGATCTGGCAAAAGTTTCGTCTCCCAATTGGTCAGTTGTTCATTATCATTACAAGGCCATATACAATGGCTTCTTCCATAGTTGCCCTCCAAAGTGTTCACGACTAGTGATGACCTCTCAGTCTCCTGTGGCATTATCACTTCAGCATGCACAAGGAAGGTTTCTCTCATATGAAGGACGTCTTTTATTCCTCGAGTTGAACTACTCTTACCCACAACTTCAACATAAGACGACTTATAGCCCAAACCTTGTCTGGCAATATTCTTTGGCAAAGAAATAAGAGAGTTAATTCCTTGCAAATTGACCCCTAGGCTTTTTCCATCTTGGAAGCCATTCTTCTCCAACATCCTCACCACTATCTGATTAATCTCACTCCTCTTTTGGGATTGTTCATCAGTGCATTGATCTAGCTCTAAAGATTGGAAAAAAAACTCCAATGCTTGTTAGGTTGCTTCCACATAAGGTAATGAGCTGGGTTTGGACACTAGCATATCTTCTTCTCCATTCAAGGTTATGAACCGGCCACCATCAATGTATTTTAGCTTTTGGTGTAGGGTAGACAACACCATTCCCGTCACATGTATCCATGGCCTACCCAACAACATTGTATAGGCCTGTTCTATGTCCATGACTTGGAAGCACACATCAAATTTGCTTGGTCCAATCTCCAAATGCAAAGGAAAATCTCCCAACACCTCCTTTCTAGTCCCATCAAATGCCCTTACCACCATACTACTTGACTAAACGAGGGATAGATTCACTGGTAACTACATTAAAGTCAACCTAGGAAGCACATTTAGGGTAGACCCATTATCGATTAGCACCTTCGCTACGATGTACCATTGACACTTAAGGGTGATATGGAGGGCTTTCGTGTGATTGCTTATGCCCGGTACCAGCTCTTCCTTGGAGAAGAAGATCATTCCTACCTTCTAAATCATATTCACCATGTTGCCAAAATTTTCTAGAATGATATCCGGACAAACATATGCTTGATTAAGAAATTTTTGTAGAGCTTTTCGGTGACTTTTAGAACTCACAATGAGAGACAAAAGCGAAATTTGAGCTAGTGTCTTCTTCATTTGCTCTACAATATTATATTCCCTTTGTCTTATTATTCTCAGAAATTATTCTTCTTCTCCCTTATGTTCTGGCTCATTCTTTTATTTGCCTAACTCTTGCTCTGTCTTATTTGTTATAATAGCTTTACCTTTTTCTTTTCTATGTTTCTCTACCCCTTTGACAAGTAACATATTCCACTTCTTGTTATATCTCAACTTTCACCGACATTGGTAACGTCACTACAACCTTCTTTGAATGTATTCTTCTCTATCAAGCTTCCTTCTGAGGCTTTTCCTCTATGTGTCATCACCCTTACCCTATAATTCCAAGGGACTGCATGGTTACTTGTGTACAAAAACAGAGATGACACTTGAATGACCACCCCAGGAGATGTTTGCTTACTTGTAGAGTCAAGTAAAACCTTCAACACAAAGGGTTGGAATCCTTGCAATTCCTTCCCAGTCATACCAACTTATTTTCCTTCTTCAACGCTTTGTTTCTCCATCCTCACCACACCTAAATACATTAACTTTTGCACCAAGCACTTAAACTCCCAACACTCTTCTATACCACGACCTTATTATTGATGGTGTTTGAAGAATGCTTTCTCATCAAAATGCTCACTCTTCTGAATTTTCCCTAATGGCACCTTCAACTCATACTTAGCCTTCTTCAAACACTTCCAAATTGCTTTTATCGACATCCTTACATCCTTAAGCCTCTTGATCATATGTGATTCTCCCTCAACAACATTTACCCTTGGCCCTTCTTCATGATTGGGTAAAGGATTTGTACTGACATTCGGTCCTCCACCCATCTCTTCTATTTTAATCACCCATTGTTTTATCAAGTAAATGACTAAGTGCTTGAAACCGGGGCAGTCCTCTATGGAATGCTCGACAACATAGAGATGATAATCACACATAAGGCTAGGGTTGTACCAATATAGAAAAAAAAAAGGGTTGTAATGGCAGTATAGACTTCAGGGCTATCACATGAGCTTCTTACAGTTGTTTGAACAGCTCAGCTCTTATGATGGGAATGTTTGGAAAATGTTCATTTAGTGCTGGGCGAGGCTTATTTCTGTAGTTTTGATAATTAGACCTAAATGCAAGTATGGGTGCTAGGTTGTTTTGGAAAGCATTTCGGGGATCGAGTTAATAAGTAGGAACAAAAGGTGCTAGGGTTGGTCGAGGTGGACCATAAACATAATTAACTGGGCTAAGATATGGCGAATTAGGGTAAGATTGGTAATTTTGGCCTCGAGGTTGGGGTGCATGAAAAAACTTACTTCTCCCTCCTTCTTTTTCTGTTGTGGCCCGTTCCTCTGTTTGTTACCACCTTGGCTTTCTCCCTTCAAAAAGGCTAACTTTTCAGATTTGTTCATGTCTCCAACCCTTTCACTAACATTAATCAGTTCAAAGAAATCTCTATGCACACTTGCTACCATCAGTTCAACATACGGCGATTGTAGAGTATTCACAAAGTAATTGATCATTTTAGAATCCATTAATGACGATTGTGCCTGAGCTGCGAGATTCCTTCACCTCTGAGCATACTCTCCAAAGCTCTCATTCTCTCCTTTCCTCATAGCCCCTAAATGAGCCCAGTAGGAGCTATGTTATCATTGAAGCTATATTGCTTAAAGAAAGCATTAGGTAAATCTTTCTAGGTGTGGATCTAAGTGTGGTCCAACTACTAGTACTAGTCCACAATGGGATTGGTCAAACTTTCTAGAAAGAAATGGATGAAGAACCTTTTTTCCCTTGACCAAATGGCCATCTTTGTACAATAGGACTTCAAATGTAAGAACGGGTTAGATGTCCCATTATACCTCGCAAACTCGGGCATTTTGAAATCCTTGGGCAAAACCAACTCGGGTGTCAGTGACAACTCCCCAATATCAACTAATATACACATATCCCTTGTAACATCATGATTTGTTCCTCTAGCAGTACCTGTTTCTTTTCCACAATCTCTACCCTCAACTGCTCCTTCTTAGCTTCCTCACCTTCTACATCCTTTATGATTATCTGTATTCCTTATTAATGGGGATAAGCAGTGTGATGCAGAATCGGGGGTGTATAGGTGAAGACACCTCCATGGCCTTCGTTTGGATTGAAGACAACTTCTTCAATGGCCCTAGTCCTTACTAGAGGAGGCGGCATAATAAGGTACACGGGTTTAGCAGATGGCCTCGTGGAACTTGATCCAGGCCCACTTCTTGGATTTGCAGCATGAGGTATCAGATGGTGTGGCATTCCCTATATTGGAGCTGACAACATAATAATAACTTCTCCAAAAGGAAGTGATGTAGAAGAAACATATGTATTTGTCCCACTAGCAATCTCCTTTAACTTTAGGCTCTCAGTCATTAGTTTCATCATATCATTCATTCTTTGCTTCAGCTCATCAAACTCAGCTTCCAAATACCTACCCATTTCTTGGTTTTCTTCCATGACTGCGACGATCCTCGTTCTCAGCCCAATAGATCACTTGATTGGGAACTTATGATTGAGCTTAGACTTTCTGGATGGCGCAGTTATATTTTACCCCTCATAAAGAAAGATTAAGAGTAATAATAAAGAATAATGCAAAAAGATAGAAATTGAGATTTTTTTTTTCTCTTGATGGATTGTTAGCATAGCTTCAGATTTTTTGATTGGTGCGATTAAAACAATGTGGCTAGTCTCTATTACAAGAACATATAGCTCCTTATAAGAGAGATTAGCATGACTGAAGCTCATGAAAGCATATACTCTCCACATGAAACAATCTCTTATCCTTTCTTCAAGCCTTCATTTAGGGTTCCTTGATTAACCAATTTTATAAGACTATAGAGCTCCCTACAACATTAATTAACATAAGTGAATCTTGCAAAAGCATATAACTCCTTGTAAGAAGCACTTTTACACAACAAGAGAAAGCAATTCGAAACAAAATTCTCGCTTTTTGTGACCGGAGGCCCTATAAGGATGCTTGAAAATGGGATCACTAGAAGCTATGCTAACAATCTATCTTTGAATTAACTTCTGAGTAAAAAGTAACAGAAAGATGGATTAGAGATGAAAAATAGATAATCGGCATAAAATAATAAAGCGGAAGAATAAAGAGAAAGGAAAAGGATGCTCCTCCCACTTTCCTAGATAGACGGATCACCTTAGAGTTAGGATTTCTAGCCTAACGCCCATGTTCTAACCTAAATCAGACAACATTACGGCTATGTAACGTGCATAGTTTGGTAATAGTACTATCAGTCCTAAAAAGGTCAGGTCCTTGGTTTGCCTCCATCAGAACGATGAAGATCATACCATACTAACCTGGTTCACTCGAGAATAGCCCTTCAATTTACCCAAATTAGCATAATGATCCACAATCCAAGCGAAAGCTTTTGTGTAAACCATTAAAGGATAAACCTCCTAATAATAACACTAGGACCCCTTCTAATACTATGTTTAATGTGGCCCGGGTGTAGAGCCGATGAGTAGTGTGCAGGATTAGTGTAAGTGCTCAGTGTACGGGAGGAGCAAACATACCTCAACATAAAATCTACCCAAACCACCCCAACTGCAAAAAAAAAGAATAGGCATATGCAACAAAATAAGGCTATCAACAAATGCATAAATAAATACAATAGATATAAAATAACAAAAAATAAATAACTTAGAATGAATAAAATACATCTTGGCCACATATGACTTGAATAGCTAATTTACTGGGCCTAACTCTTTAACCACACCCCAATGGAGTTGCAAAATTGTCACAACATACTCAAATGTCACTACGACATAGATGGTCGACTGAATTTAAGAAACACAGGAGTTGCCGCCAATTGCTTTAGAAAATATGTTACAATTGAAAACCTTTTTTATTTTATTATTTTTAAATGATCTACGTACCAGAGATTGGTTCGGGAGTATGTTTACTCATGGGGAAGGTGTTAGGCACCCCCACAACATCCATCTAAAGACGGTTACCCTAAATTAGCTATGCAAAGAAAAAGATAAAATGTGGCCGAAAAAATACTTTATTTATTCTTAAAATAAGCGTTACATTAAAAAATAAATGGCGGAAAATAAACATGACATGCATGGATTCTAATGGGTTCAAAATCGTTCCACCCATTTATCACATATTGTGCTTGTCAGGGAGGTGCTTATCTTTGTCTAGGTCAGATAAAAGAGACTCATCCTATATAGGACCAAGTCAGTCTTATCGTTCCGTGATAGACAAAGGGCCTATGAATTTTGTAAACCCTAAAAATAAGCCCTAAATAAAATGCATGATAATACAACTAACTAGGGGTGGGGGTACATAATTGGCAAATGCAATCAAAATAATCAAGAGCTCTCCAAGCCTCCGAATTGCCTTAGGGTTTTGCTAGGGGGACCAAGGATCGTGGTTACCTCTCACATGGAACACACATTAGATGGCTCAAAATAAGAAATTAAAGGTCACATATGCATAAGCAAGTGAGCAGCCACAACACATCACAATAAATGACAAAATAAAACAAAGAACATGTCAACCTATAGTGAAAAGGCATACAATACTAAAGCACATGTGGCCGGCATTAAGAGTCAAAATAAAACCATGAAAATAGCATGCAAACTAAGGAAACAACATTTAGTTAAACAGGGCAGTCAACATACACTCCTAATTAGCATACAATCCCTAAGCCAAACGTCAAGGGAAAAATCAAGAATTAAGCTCAACAGTAAAACAAATCAAAGCACAAACAAAGATAAAACAAATTGAGGATGATAGCATGCAAGTGGTTCCAAAAGAAGAAGCAAGGACAACAACTAAGCATAAAACATAATCAAGAAACATAAAACAGGAAAGATCGAAAACAAAGCATAAAATAGGGGAAACTTGTAAAGAAAACTGGGACTGCATGTCAATGATATTTCACCCTAAAATTTACATGACATAGAAAAATGTATTGGGGTTCTAAATAATAAAAAATCATACAAAAATGAGCTCTCTAACTCAAGTTATGGCCCAGAAACCGAACACTGCCAGAATCAACTAACAATTCCAGTGCGGAGAAAACAACAATTTTCAAATCAAAACTGAGAACAAATGCAACATGTAAAACATATGAAATTTATACTCATACAATATATGAATCTCAAGGTTCTAAAAAAGCAAGAACCATACAATTTGGAGTTGCAAAACTCAAGCTATGGTCAAAAGACCAAACACTGTCAGTGTTGGACTGATAGGTCCGAGAATGGCCATTTAAAAACCAAAAGAATAAGGGAAAATGATGAAGATTGCCTAAAGTTCTTCAAGAAATCCACTCCTTCTTGCTCAAGATGGTTGAACACATCTTCAAGAAGCTAAAACCTCCTTTGAATTCTTGTTTTCTTCTCAAAAATGGGAAAAAACAACTCAAGAACACTTTGAAGTTTCTCAAGCTTTCACCCTTTCTCACTTTATTTTCTCTCAACTTAGCTCTTTTAATCTTTTTTCCCTCCAATCTCTCTCCCTCTTTGTGTTTCACCTTGGGTAGCTAATGTGAGGCTTTCTCCTTTTTTTTTTCCTCTCTTAAGCAATCAACCCTCTCAACTTGGAGAGCAAGTTAGGGGTAAAACTGTCATTTCCCATGTCCCTTGCACCTTCCTCTCATTTTCGTTTAGCCTTGCCATGTGAAAAAATCCATAAATTCTTCCCCAAAGTGCGTCTGACCAAATTCCCTCAATAGCCCTCTTTTATTTATTTATTTTTTTTTATTTTAGACAAGAAACCCTAAATATAACACTTTTCTTGAAGTTCCTTTAGGTGAGAACCTTCCATGAAGCTTCCTAGATGCTAGTCCCTTTGAATTGTGCTTAGGAATATTCCGCTAACCTTGGCTGAACCTCCGTTCAGATTTCCTACAAATTTATTTAATTTTTGATTAAAAATAAAAACCCCAAAATCCTAATGGGCCAATTGAGCCAAATTAGAACAAATTGAGCCCAAAGAGCTCAACCTTGGACCTAAGTTGCTCCAATTGGTCCCACATTAAACCTCAAACATATTAAATATTATAATAAACATATATAATTTATTTGAACTAAAAAAAATAAGGAAAATAAAAAATTGGGTTGGCCCAAAAACCCCTAAACTAGGGTTTTAACATGACAGGTTAAACCCAAAACATGGATTTTGACCCAAATTCACTAAAAGCACAGAAAATTATAATTTTTATGTTCAAACAAAGTATTTGAAAAAAAATCAAATGGGCCAAGAGGCCCCACACTTTGTTAAAGCAAAATGGGCCCAAAAGGTCTCAAAACTTGGGTTAAAATGAAATAAGCCAATGCCCAAAGACCAAAACTTTGATCCAAAAGCTAAAAGGGGCCTTGAAAATCTCAAAAATTAGATTTTTTTGATTTAAAAACATAATTTTTATTTTTGAAAAGTGTGTAACACCCACAAACAAAATACAATGTCTACAACTGTAACAATCGTGATGTTTTGAACCATTTTAGTATACTTGGTAGTAACCTTTTTTTTTTTTTCAAGAGGATACATGCACTTAAGCTTGAAACTCTCAAGAGTTACAATACAAGACATATCTCTAAATGCTTGGAGTATCATTGTCATGTGAAAATGCATATACAAACCAAACTCTTACTATACCTCCTTGATAAATGCAAATCAATGCCTAAACTGAAACAACTTCATGCCATGGTGCTCTCTTTTGGCCTCTCTAAAGAAGACCCATGTATATCCAGAATTCTTTGTTTTTTTGCACTATCTAATTTAGGCAACATGATTATTCCTGCAGGGTTTTCTCTCAGATCTCGTGTCCAAGAATACATTCAATTTAGGGTCATGTGCAATTTAGTCCTTAATATGCAAAAAATGTCCATGTGCAAAACATGCTTTGTGCCCTCCATGGCCATGTTCATGTCAATGATATCATTAATAGCTAATTATTATTGGATAACATTTTTGTAGATTTGGTTCAATTTACTTATTTAATGAAAAAAAAAATTTAGAGATTCAATAATAAACTTGTTATGTTATTAAACAATGTAGACACCATATTATGTCCGGGTCTTTTTCATGGTATAAAAATTTTTGGAAAAAAAAAAGAGATAAATTCTTAAATTCTAATTACTGATTTTTATTTTGTTTGTTTGGGCTCTTGTAAAGAAGTAAACCCTAGGCCTAGTCCATTGTTAATCTAACTCACTTATTTTATCTAAGCCCATTTGGCATACTCTTCAATAATTAATTTTTTTGCAAATAATAAATAAATCAAAAATAGAAAAATAATTTTGTAAATAGGTTTTTATGTCACTAAATCTAAGGGCACCAATAGGAAAGCAAGGAATGGATTTCCTCCTCTCCCCATTGGTCCAAATCCATACATTATCTTCTATTTAGCTAATAACTAAAACAAAACAAAAAAGGACCAATTAAAAGGAAAAAGTAGAGATGGGTGGTGGAGATTAAAGGGCAAAAGTGGAAAGAAAATAGAAAATATCTAAGCAGATGAGGGGGCGCGAGATGAAGGGAAAAAAGGGTGGTGCGTGAAGGGGGAGAAAGAAAGAAAAAATAGAGAGAAAGTAGAGGGAGAGCTCGTTGAAAGAGGAAAATCTGGAGAGAAGAAGAGACTTTAGTGAGAAGACAAAGGAAGAGCGTAGTTGAACGTGGGTCGCCAGCATCTTTTAGGAATTCCTCTACTGACCAAAGTTTTGGTGAAAGCTTTTATCCTTATCGGATTTTGCAGGAGCTGTGAGGTACTTCCCTTCTGTTTAACTTTGGGATTATAGTCTCTAGTGTTTATCTTCATTAATGGATTGTTGGTTTATAATGTTATTTTGGTCCCTCTGAGCTATTTTGCAATTTCTTTCAATCTAGAAGTTCTTTCTATATTGGGTCCCTGTTCGTGATGAGTATTAATCGGTTGGATGATAAATTTTGAGATTCTGCATGCTAGGTTTTCTGTGTTCTTAGTGAAAAAAATGTGAGTGTGTCTTTTAGTTGATTTGTTCTTATATAAGTATATATTCTCATAGATTTCTTCTATTCCTACTTGCTGTTGAGGTGGAATATATGAACAATTCTCTACTCTTTGGGATTTGATTGCCTTGTTAAGGATTAGAATGTTAATATTGTCACATACCATGTCTATGTGTATATTAGTTGCTTGCCTTAGCTGGTATTTTGATATACAAATTTGGGAGATTGTGCAGTAGCTGGTGTTGTGGGTCTGATTGATGAGGTGAGAATTTGGTTGAGCAGGCTGAATATGTGTTTGTATGGGTATCTGAGATGGATCTTTGGTCTGAGTTTCTATTTGGGGCTTAACACTCTTTAGTTATTAGTTTTATTATGATCAAGGAAAGAAAAATCTGTAGATAAGCAGCATGGGGTTATTTTAAGATCTCCACATGCTCATCCTATCTGTTTTTTTTTTTTTTTTTTTTTTTTTTTTTTTTTTTTTTTTTTTTTTTTTTTTTTTTTTTTTTTTTTTTTTTTTTTTTTTTTTTTTTTTTTTNTAGCATGCATTGTCTTGAATTCTTGGATAATTTGATTAGGTGGAAATCTAAGTGAGTTGTTTTTTTTTTTTTTTATGGAAAAATTTCTAAGCTTGATAAATGGTAAAGTTTCTATTTTTTTTTCCTCTTAGAGCTCCCTCTTTCTATTTGTCTTCAGGGCAGGTTTTTGCCCAAACTGTTGGGCAGAAGCTTTTCGAATTTCTTGGTTCTATTCCTTACATTTGATAGCATGAGGCCCTTATTCTTTTTCAGAAGGATTTGAACACATTTTTTTTCTCTACAGAACTTTTCTCACAATTTATTTCTCTTTGCAAGTTGGAGTGATGAATTTTTTGACATGTTTATGATTTCTTTACTCAGCTTCATGTTATTGTGAGATTCATTCAACTAACCAAATGAACTTGGGTATTGTTGAGTGTCAATTTCATGTTGCTTTAGTGTCAAGATTGTTGTATTTAGTGGGGTTTGTTATTGCCCGATTTTGTGCATAATTGAGGATTATTTTCACATGTGTTTTCTATAGCATTCCATTGACCATTTATCATGAAGGGTACCAATAGAGAGTCAAATTGCATTATGCTTTATCTTGAAAACAGCATCTGCATAAACCATTTTGCTGCTGTAAGTTTCTCATGGGCAGCTCTCAATGGTTCATCTATTTTTGGAGTTACAGAGCTCCATTTTGAACATTTCTTGTCTCGTTTGAACCTAAGACATATATCTTTCATGTGTGAAATTTTTAGAACTTTTTTATGTCTAACTTGCTCCCAATTTCGATTTGAGTATGGTTGTTCGCTACTGCACTAACATTGTTGCCCTGTCTCTAGGAGAGTTCAATCTTTTGTCTCTAATTTAAGCTATATAATTCCAAATTGCATGATTCTCATCTTTTTTAAACCGTAAGACAAATATCTTCAATGTGTGAAATTTTTAGATTTTTTAATTTTCTACCTTGCTCCCAGTTTTGATTTGAATATGAATGTTCACTGCTGCACTGTCACTGCTAACATGTCTTTAGTAATGTTCAGTCTTTTTTTCCATAATTTGAATTATAATGTTCCTTTTTGCATGATTCTTGCTTTGATAGAACCTTAAGAATTGTGTCTTTAATGTGAGATATTTTTAGAACTTTTGCATTTTTTCACTGTTTCCAATTCTAATTTGAATGCAGCTATTTTGGATTACGCATGAGTGATATTTTCTTAATTTTCTATTGTTCCATTTTTGTGAGTTGTTAGCTTAGTTCTCAGCATTGCATAGGAGCTGTTGGCATGTCAATTTGGTAATTTCTACATTTACCTGCGTGAGAGTTGATTGGTAATCTTATTCTTGGCCGGTTGTCTTGAATTCATTGAGTTCAATTTGGAATAATTGTTGGGTTATTAATTTCTTCAGGTTGTGGTCATTATTTATTGGGTGTCATTCGAGATCTTTGTTGTACGCTTGAGGTGAGATATACTTGAGATGATGATATTTAGTTGTGAATCTCTTAACTTGTATTTGGTGTTTCCTTGAATAACTTTACATATGACTAATGGTGATTGTGGTCGTGGGCAAGTTGGAGGCTTTGCTGCAAGCTAGGAGCAAGAGACTTTCATTTATCTTACTTTATTTTTTCGAATGTAATTAAAGTCCCTCTCCCCGAGACAAGTTTTGTAATACTTAAAATTATGCATTTGCATAGTATATAAAAAAAAATCTATGTGTCGCGTAGTATCTGCATGTCCTTTCACTTATCATGGGAGGATAGGGCGAGTCACTCCTATATGGGATACCTTTCTCTATCCGACCTAGGTGAAGGTAGCACCACCCTGGATGGTCGCTTTATGCGTTGAAGGGGTGGAAAGATTTAGGTTTTGGTAGAGAAATCATGCATTGCTCATTTAAATTCTTTGTTTTTACTTTTGTTAGATATTCTTGTAAATATATTTATTATTTTTAGGTAAATAAAACACACACTTTGGCCATATTTATGTTCGCGTAATTATTTAGGGTAACTGTCTTTAGATGGATGTTGTGGGGTGTCTAACACTCCCCACGCATAAACAGACTCCCGAACCTTCTCTGGTTCACAAACCGTTTTTCTTTTAAAAAAGAGTTTTCCAATTATTCCCTATTTTCTTAATACAATTGGTGGCGACTCCAAGTTTTCTTTCAAAAACTAATCTTTTTCTTTATGTCCGTCATCCGGGTCATAGCGACCTTCAGGTATATTGTGACAAACAATACTAACGATATAAATCTCCTAAAATATGTATGCAGCTGAGCATCAAACTTTGACTTGAGATTATACTTTCTAGCAAAAATGATTTGTTGACTATTTATATTCGCCTTCTCCATCTTGTGTCAACATGATACATTATGGATGGCCCTCTCCCTCCAAAATAACAAAGCCACATTCCAATTTTAATCTCATTCCCTTTTATAGCATATTGCATATGGCCTTTTAAATCACTAAACATATGTGCCATAGATTGCAATAACTCTAAACTTCATAGACTCCATTAATCCATGTGTCACTTTGTTGCAGTTAGGGGCACCATAGGTATTGAAGAACCACACATACTCATATATAATTAATTTTCTAGTGTTGGTGCAAGAACGCTTAGTAGTAGTTTAAAATATGAATTTAATTTTCATCCAGTGACAGTGTAAAACTGATGGAACTTTCTTCATTTTCACATCCGTAAGATTATGAAGAAGCAACTAGATATGATTCAAAGTAACAAGCCTTAACCTATAGGAGATCTATCTACATATGATAAGCCATCTAAAACATAGACATGAAATATGAATCCTGAAGTAATGAGGTAATGTTAGAAGTTTGAATCTCACTTGAAGCACTAGTGGTCAGGGCAAGCGGAGATTGGTCTTACACCGAAGGGCCCATCACCTCATGGGAAACCCAAAAGAATAAAAGTTATACACAACTTTGCAAGAATCTATAGTTGGGCCCTCTTCTTTGCTGATAGTTCTTCAAAAACCTTTTCACCCGGTTGATTGGATCGTGAATCAACCAACCAAAATACATGTGCCAGATAAAACAAAGGATGTTCAAAGAGTATAACAACTCAAGAAATTAAACAAAGAGTTCCTCAAATTTCATGTAGCTGCAGATTCTTGGTTTAGTGCAACTATAATTTAAAGAACATAGTGTAGACCCAAAATTTTATAAAGGAAGAGTAAACTAAAGCACAATCACAATATTTCTTGTTTAACCCATAACTAAAATCATAGAACTTCAAATGTAATACATTGAAACACGTTTTAAATGCTTTATGTTAAATTGGACAACTTAATATGACAAAATTGGCTATTTTTGCAGGAAAATCGGTGGCTTTTCTTTTCCATTTTTTAGAAAATCGATAGAAGTTAATAATGAAAATTTGAGAAGAAGAAAATGAATTGATTGTTATTGATGATGAAGGAAACAACTGATAGCTCATCCTTATATATAGAGTGGATGAGAAGGAAGTTAGTTACAAGTTTGTTATACACGTTGGCAAGTTGCAAGTTGTTATACACAACTATATGCCAGGTCATACTATGCACAACTATATGACAGATAGCTATATGACTAGTCATACCGTAGTTTACTGAACTAACTACCTGTAACTAAACTCTAATTAACATCTTCATAACCTACTTCAACAGCCCCCCTTAAACTGGAACATACAAGCTTTGTAAGTTCAGCTTAGATATTAGTTCTTCAAACTTAGGTGCTGAAAGGGCTTTAGTAAAGTAGTCTCCAAGTTTTTGTGTGGTGTGCACATGCAAGAGTTTGATGACACCAACTTGAATCTTTTCTCGAACCACATGGCAATCTATCACAATGTGTTTGGTTCGTTCATGGAAGATTGGATTATGGCTTAGATATGTGGCTGATTTGTTATCACAAAAGAGGAGGGCTTATGAGAAAGGAACTTGTAGATCTTGCAACAGGTATTGCAGCCACACTAGCTCACAAGTAGCAGTAGCTAAGGCTCTATATTCAGCCTTTATGCTGGACCTAGAGACTGTGGATTGCTTCTTGGCTCTCTATCCAATTAAAGCCTCTCCAAGGAATACACAGAACCCTATGATACTCCTTCTTGTCTCTGAGCATGATGCCCAGTCAGAATTCGAGAAACACTTAAGTTGAAGTGAAGAATTGGATGGGAAAAATAATCCTTTTCCCAGGTCATTCTTCAGGTACCTCAGAACCCTATGAGCATGTTTAAGATGGACAATAGTTGGTTTGTCCACATATTGAGATAATTGTTGAACTGCAAAAGGCAAGTCTGGCCTAGTGTTGGTCAAGTAAAGCAATCTTCCAACCAGTCTTCTGTAAATTGAAATGTCTGTCAACAAGTTCCCATCATTGGAGTTCAATGTGGCACCTTTTGCAAGAGGTGTCTTGGCTGGTTTGCTTCCTAGAAAACTAGAATCAGCAAGGAGTTCTAGTGCATATTTTCACTGACACAAGTTTATTCCTTCTGGAGTTCTATGCACTTCTAGGCCAAGAAAAAACTTCAATTCACCTAGATCTTTTATCCTAAATTCTTGATCTAGAAAGTGTTTGATCTGGTTGATTTCCTGCATGTTGTGCCTTGTCATTATCACATCATCAACATATATAAGCAAGGCAATGAATGAATGGTCAGTTTTCTTCACAAATAAAGAAGGATATGAGGCAGCAGGGTGATAGTTCTTTGAAATCAAAGCAGTAGAAATTTTATGATGCCACTGTCTGCTTGCCTGCTTTAGGCCATAAAGGGATTTCTATAGCTTGCAAACAATTGTAGGATCATTTGTGGTCATCCCAAGTGGTACAATCATGTAAACATCCTCATTTAGGTCTCCATGTAAGAAGGCATTGTTCACATCTAACTACTGCATTTCCCAGTCTTTGACTGCAACTAGTGCCAAAATAGTCCTGACAGTGGTTAACTTTGCAACAGGTGAGAATGTTTCCAAGTAATCCACTCATTCTTGTTATGTGTAACCTTTATCGACAAGTCTTGCCTTATATCTTTCTATAGTGCCATCAGCCTTATGTTTAATTTTGTACACCCATTTGCACCCTTTAGGTTTCTTCCTAGTAGATAGAGGTGAGAGCACCCAAGTGTGGTTAAGTTCTAATGCTTTCACTTCTTCCTTCATTGCTTTCTACCAGTGTGAGTTAGCTGCAGCTTCTATGAAGGTCTTTGGCTCACCAACAGTTGTAATATTCATGGAAAATGCCTTATGTTGTTGAGGCAGATGGTCATAGGATAAAACATGAGAAATGGGATGTTTGATTGTTGATACTCCAGGAAGGCAGTTAATTCTGGTATGATAGTCTTGGAGATATTTTTGGGCTTTAGTTCTCCTTTGAGGTCTTGTATTATTGGTGAGATCATCAGAAAGAGGCTGACTGAATTCATTTGGTTGTTGAGTGGTTCCTGCTTGTTGGATGTGAGGTAATGGTTCTGGGTTGAACTCAGTTGATGATGCAATTTCTTCTAGCTGCCACTAATCAGGAGTAGTAAAAATTGTTGCTTGTGATGGATCTTTATTAAGGAAGGGAAACAATGCTTCATGGAAAATGACATCTCTAGATACTATCAATTTCATGGATTGAATCTCCAAGGCTCTAAAACCCTTGACACCGTGTACATATCCCAGGAAAACACATTTAGAAGCTCGTGCATCAAACTTGCTTCTTGGTTGTCCATTGCTGCCTACAAAGCATAGGCAGCCGAAGACTCTCAGGTTCTGCAACTTAAGAGGACACTTAAACAACTTCTCGAATGGTGTAAGGTTGTCAATTGCTCTGCTGAGGGTTCTATTTATCAAATAGATAGCATGAGCTACTGCAAAGTGCCAGAGCATGAGAGGTATGCCTGATTGAAAAAGTAAGGCTCTTGTGACATTGAGAATGTGTTGATGTTTTCTTTCTACAACAGAATTCTATTGTGGTGTGCAGGGACAACTAAGTTGATGTACAATGTCATGTTGGTTATAAAAATCAGTCATTTGAAACTCATCCCCATTATCAGTTCTTATGGCCTTGATGGATACATCAAACTGGTTTTGCACAAGGGTGACAAATTTCTACAGACAGTTTTGAGCCTCTCCCTTTTGTTTTCATTGGATAAATCCATATATATCTACTAAAATCATCAACTATTGTAAGGAAATATTTGTGCCCATCCATTGATAAGACTGAATTTGGCCCCCAAATGTCTACATGCACAAGATCAAAAGAACTGGCAGAAATAGAAGAGCTAGTAGGAAATGAAGGCATTCTCTGCTTGGCCAAATGACAAATATCACATTTTATTTCTGAATTCCAGTTTACAACATCAATTTTCTTTGCTAAAGTCTTGATCTTGTCATGATGGGGACGTCTCTGCAACTGTTTACAAATTTAATGGAAGAATCAGTAAATGGTTTGTGTACATATGTGCTAGAAATACATCTATTGCTCTCTGGTAATTGTCTTCTCTTAACAGTAGGATTGGCTAGTTGATATAACCCCAAATGCTCCTTCGCAAATCTAATCGTCCTCCAAGAACCATTCTCCTTGATTAAGCAATTATTAGAACGCAACAAGAAAGCACACTTTAGATCTTTTGTTACCTTGCTTACTGATATGAGATTAAAAGTGAATGTTGGAACATATAAGACTTGGTGCAAGACAAATTTGTCTGAAAAGACAACATATCCTATATGTGTGACTTCTGCTGGCATATTATTAGGAAGACTCACAAAATAGTTGCTCACAAATACACATGAATCAAAAAATTCATAGCAACAAGTAACATGATTACTAGCACCAGAGTCTATTATCCATGAATCTTTGTAATTGATATCAGTAGATTGACAAGAAAGTACCATACCAGAGTTGGTCAAGTTGACAAAAGTGAGGTCAAGAGACTCCTTTGGTTCTAGACCAGTAAGTCTAGAGAATGTTGAACTCAATTTCAGAGCATTGATGGCTGAAGCTGTGGATGTAGAACTTGTGGAGACAACCTTGTTGCTCTTGATGAGACTCATGATTTGGCTATACTCATCTTGTGTCCATCGAACTTCTTGATTTTCTGATGCAGGTGGTGCTTCTTCCATTACATCAATATCCTCTTCATTTGTGATAAAAGGATCAGTACATTGATTAACTCGATATTGATGCTTAGATTTCTGTTTGTAACCAGGAGGGTAACCATGCTTCTTGTAGCATGCATCAGCAGTGTGCCCTGTCATGCTGCAGAATGTGCAATATGATTTATTGATGGAAGCTTATTGCCTAGCATTATAAGATCTTGCTGCTAGTGCCATAGTTTCTTGTTGTGAATCAGATTCCATTGAGGATTTACAAATTGCCTTTCATGCTACAAGACAAGTGAGAACACCTTGTTGATTGGAGGTAGTGGTTCCATTAACATAATTTGAGATTTGATAGTGACTTAGGCCTCATTGAGTCCTCTCAAGAACCTAATTGTTTGGTCCTGAATTTGATAGGTGCAGGCTGTGGTGAAACATCTGCAACCTCCTACTATACACGTGCATGGAGGGATTGGTCTCAAATTTGTCAACTCATCCCACGGTATTTTCAGTTTGGTGTAATACTCAGTGATAGAAGACACACCCTGGCTGAGATGAAAGATTTTTTCTTGAAGCTCCATGATTCGAAAAGGATCACCTTGAGAGAATCGATCTTTCAAGTCACTCCACACCTGTTGTGCAAGATCAAACCACAGAATACTCTTGGCAATTGTGGGGTGCACAGACTTGATCAACCATGATAGTACCATTGTGTTGCATCTCTCCCAAGCATGGTAGAAGACATCATTTGGGGCAGGTGGATGGATCGTGCCATCAACAAATTGCAATTTGTTCTTTGCTAGCAGAGCCAATTTCATTGACCTTGCCCAGTTATGGTAATTGCCTCCTTAAAGAATTTCTGGCACCAACATCAGCATTGGGTTTTCATTCCCATGTATGAAGAAAGGGCTCACAGGATCTTCTTCAACTCTAGGAGGAAGGATTGGTGCGGTTGGCATTGGCAATCTGCCATGGTTGGCTGCGGAAGCTCTTGGCATAATTGAATGCTATGAACAATTACAGAAAGAAAATATAATGCTCTGATACCATAATGCGAATTTGAGAAGAAGAAAATGAATTGATTGTTATTGATGATAAAGGAAACAACTGATAGCTCATCCTTATATAGAGTGGATGAGAAGGAAGTTAGTTACAAGTTTGTTATACACATTGGCAAGTTGCAAGTTGTTATACACAGCTGTATCGCTGACAACGGCGCCAAAATTTGATGAGCTGCCAAGGCTAATCAAATTAGGCAATTTGTATCCGATTCACCAAAGCTACTTGTAGCATGAGGTAACACTGAGTCGAACCAAATGATTATTCTAATTAGGGAATCAGAGTAAGGAGTTTAACAAACAGGGGGATTGATTTGCAGAATTACTGAACAGAAAGTAATTAAAAGTAGTAAACTGAATTTAACAAAGGAATCAACTAATCCTGATTTTAATCTGTCCTTAATTACAAAAAATTTATTCAGTCATTAACTTAATTCTCGGCCTTAGAACACATCAAGAAGCCTCTAAGTGATCTATGGATCTCTACTGGATAAGCATCCATAATTCAATTAATTAGGGTTCAATGAATTAAGCATCCACTAGTCCAAATTAACCTAAAGTCCAGAATCCAGCCAAGGTTAAACAATCTGTCCAAAAGCTTAGAAACATTATTTAATCTATACAATCCTTTTTTAAAGTATGAAATTAAGCAATTATCATATGAACATTCAAATCCAAATTTAAGCAACTCAAACATAATTAAGCAAAGGATGGAATATAGACACCGTATTTTGTTCGGGTCTTTTCATGGTTTAAAAATATTAAAAAAAAAAGATAAATTCTTAATAGCTAATTAGTGTTTTTTCTATTGTTTGGGTTTCTGTGATTAAAAAAATCCCTAAGCCCAATCCATTATCAACTTAGCCCATTTTTTATTTAAGTTTATTTGGCCCATCTTTTGTTTTTTAATTTTTGTAAATAGTAGTTAAAAAATATAGACAATTTTTATTAATTAATTATTGCATCATTGTTTCTAGATGAGCCAATAGGAGAGCAAGGAATAGATTTCCTTCTCTCCTTATTGGTCCAAGCTTGATTTATCCTCTTTTTAAATTGAATAACTAAGCAACTAAGTAAATAAAAGCAAATGAAAAAAAAAAAAAAAAAAAANAAAAAAAAAAAAAAAGGGCTGGGCAACAGTTACTAAAAGGGTAAAATAGGAAACAAGGAAAAAAAAATAGTCAAATGATGGAGACCACCCATCAAAGCAAAAATGCATAGAAAAAGGGAAAAAAAAGCATTCAGCAAAAAGAGATGAAAGAAGGCAGAAACGGTTCCTTTGGGAAAGATAGAAACACATAGAGAAGAAAAGAAAGAAAGCATTCAGCAGAGAGGAAGCGCAGAAATGGTTTTCTTTGAGAAAGAGGCAGAACCGATTCAACTAAGCAAAGGGGCAGAAAGGCATTGAGAGCAAAAAACGTGAGTAAAGAAGAAGAATAGGGAGGAAGCAGAATTTGTTCTTGAGCAGGGAAAGAGTGCTACGAAGAGGGAGAGCAGGGAAAATTTTTGTGACAGAGAATAAGGGAGTGCGGCTTATCATCATCCATTGGAGATTTCTTCAATCTAGGGTATGATTCCTGCCCATTTTCCCCTTTATTTTAGAATGTGAATGTAAATATCATGAAATTGATTGTTCTTGAATAATTTTCTGGTTTGTGATGTTGGTTCACCGAGCTTGCTCTTTCTTTTTCCATTTTTAGTTTTTCATCTCTTTGATGCTCTGTTTGGTGTGAAGATTTAAAGCTATAGGAAGTTTATTTTAAAATTCCGGAATCCATGTTTGATTCACTTGATTTTTATGATTAATCTCGTTTTCACTACTCAAAGTTGAAATAGTTTGAGTAGGGATGCCACTGGCCCAAGGGATTCTGATAATTTGAGCTGGGTTCAGTTATAGAATATGCTGGTTTTCTTTTCAATTCAGAATTTGAGAAGGGTCCTTAGTTTTATGCTCTTGGCTGAGTCATAGGATTGTTGGGCACAATTGAGGGTTGATATATTTGGGGTAATGGATAATGCAAATGGAGTATCATCATCCTTGAGTTTTGCATCATCTAACTTATCAAATGGATCTAGTAATAACAACATATCTGCTGCTGCTAGCAGTGACCATGGAACAAATCTTGAAAATTTGAGTTTGAGCAAGCTCAGTGGAAGCCTTGAGAAGTCAGAGTTTAAACTTAATAGTTAATTGTCATTGGATAAAAGTTGGCTGTTCTCATTTACGTTTGGCAATGTTGATACTTGTGGTTTCCTATGATTACTTTAACTTGAAGAATATAGCTATCGTGATGCTCTTGTTGATGGAATTTTGTAATTGAATTATTTAATGTGAAAAATTACCATAAATACTAATTGGAGACAATTATAATATTTTGGTTAAATAAATGCTGATTTGAGAGATTTTTTGAATTTGTAATACATTTATTTTACAAATAAAAAGATTAAAAATAACTAAAATACATTTGTATTTATTAGCTTCCATAAATATATTTCTTTGATATTTGAAATTCAGAATTGATTTCTTGACGGAGGAATTTCGGAATTGCTTCCTTAATTTTAGTCTCACATTTAATTAGTATTTTCAAATTAGAATTTCATAAATTATTGCTGATTAGAGTACTAATTTTTAGGAATTTCAATTACCTAGAGTTTCTTATATTGAGCCTCCTTTTGCATATAAATAAAGCACAACCCACGGCTGCTAGTTCCTAGCATTTCAGCTGCCTCTTCTTTACTCCTGGCTCTAACATGCTTGCTTTCAATTTTCACCAATTATGTCTTATATTTGAATCTAATATCTATTCTCTTATCTCTTTGTGTGTTGTTTCTAGATGACTTTGAGGTTGATCAATGTTGAAGACAACCACAGAGGTGTCCATGGCAGAAAAATTAAGGTCAAGTCTGTTTGGGTTCTCGATCTCTATTCATTTTGATATGATTTTTTTTTTTCATATTTAGACTATTTTAAATCAATGTTCAAATCTAGAGCCCCATATGGATGGTGAGTTCTATGTAGCCTTCTTCTCCATATGAATGGGTAGCCTCCTTTTTGGCCTTTTACCTTAATTTCCTTCTCACAGTATTGTAATTTTCATATTTTTGATAATCTGATATCTCTTTTTGTTTTGTTTAACAGATAGCCTAAATGGAAATTTGAAATGGTCGATCAAAATGAGTCCCATCTTTCTCCAACAATTCCTCTCCTTCTCCTATGTGGTGCTTGTCTTTCAAAACTATTTCTCTAATTTTTTTTATTTGTTCTATGTATAAATACAGCACAAACTCCATCTATCGTTTTTATCCATATTTTTACCTTATATTCTATTTCTTAATGTTTTTGACACCTATCGTTTAATAACCTATTGAATGGTCAACCTTCTGAAAGAAATCACCAAGAAGCCAATTCATGGAACAAATAAAGATGATGGACTTGGTTCTTCATCAAAGTTACTAGTGATTTGCCAACAAGAAATACTATAGGTATTGATTTTTCCGTTTTTTAATATATATGTATTTGACTAGCGATTTGAAAAATTCTAGTAGCAAATCTAAGGTCTGCATAATAGAATGATTTCTTAAATCACCATTTTCTTCCTTATGTGACAAAAGCCTTTTTTTTTTTTTTTTTNTTTTGATATATTTATGTTTTTGCAAGCTTTTCAAGGTTTTGCATAAAGACATGCTACGCAGCTTCTTATTGAAAAATATAGGTCACAAAAGGTACTTAAATGCTTCATCCAGTTGAAGGTTTTTAAATTCCAATTTTTTTATTTTTTGGACCAATGTAATTTTTAAGCCTCTTTCTTTTGATATGAAGATTTTAAAAGGCATTAGTTAAGAATGCTCAATATTTCAGTGCAGTAGACTTTAGGCCTCTTTCTTTTGATATGAAGTTTTCTATGGTCATTTCTCCCTTGATACAACCCTAATTTATGCCATAAGGCCACACATGTCATTTTATGATTTGGTATTTTGTTGAACTTCATCTCAGTTATGCAAATTTGAATTGCTTCATTTGAGTTTTTATGTCTCAACCATGACGCAATAAGTTTCTTAACAGCTTATGCTTTTGGTCTTCTACTATTACTAATCACGATTTTCATTCAAATTAGATGTAGTGATCATTTGACTAATTCCTATACTTTTTTTTCCATTTTTTTCCTGATTGTAGATTGTCAACGGCTTTAAAGTTGATTCGTCTTGATTTCTCCCCTTTCCTTTGAACGGGTAATTATGTTTACCCTATTCCATTATTTTTCTCTTCCTTTTTATCTTTAGGTTATGTAGATATTTCTTAGTCACATTATCTACTAGGCTAAAGTACTATTTCTTTGCCCTTAAATACATCTTGAAATATGTAGTTTTAATTGATACATAATGTGAACTGTTGATTCTTAAAGGTTATAAGTCAACTACAGTATTTACACTTTTTTTTGTATTCTTTTTAAGTAATTTATTTCTTAATTTGTGTGAGAATTTAAAATATACTGTATTATGCCTATATTCTAAGATAAATTGTTTCTAATTTAAATGATCATTTTTATGTTGATATATCTTATTGAATCAATTTATATGTAGTTTGTTTGCCAAAAGTAGAAGAAAATGTACCTAATTAAGTATGGGATGTTCTGTTAAACCTACTAATCCATTAGCAATAGTTCTGTGAAAGTGGGGTGTGATGTGGCAAAGTTGGGCTATTCTAAACTTGCTGGAAGGTATGATCCTTCATCAAATTAGAATCCTAAAAATTCTTCATTTTCAATCAATGCGTGGTCAGTATGATGCTGGTAGTTGATAGCTGAATAAGCAATTTAATGGAAATATTAATATTTGAACATATGCAATCCTTATCAATATAAACTAAACTAAGTTGGTCTAAAATTGGAGAAACTAGGAAGATCCTGTCAATACTAAATTTTGTGAAGTTTGAAATTGGAGAAACTAGGAACATCTAGGTCATCTTTAAGGGTTTGTTTTCAAATTTTTATTAAGTAGTGTGTTTCATGTGACAAAATAGAGTAGGTATATCTATATGCATTTAGTGGCTTTTTGCATTTCCTGCATTTTCTTTTTACTAATTGCTGTCAATTTTTTTTTCTGTTCATACTTTTTGCTAAGTATGGGCAGCTTAGGTATAGGGTATTTAGCAATTGCTTGAGGGTCCAGGCTGATTGCATTATTGCTATGTCCTATTAACTAGAGGATCTTTAACATTTTGTTTATTCTTTTTTTTTTCTTCCACCTCACAGGTCAAAAGAATCCTCTTGAGTGTTGCTTTACAGTGATTCAACCATTTGAACAATGAGAGAAATTTTGTGCTCCAATCTCCTCTACATGAAATTAACATGCTTTCTATTTGTAATTGCATACTAGAACAAGAGCCTAATCCAAATTATATTATGCTATCATATGGATCATAAACAGTGGTTTAAAGGAAGTGTATGCTCTAATGAATATATCAGGCATTGATGGAGCTTTAGGATCCAAACCTGCAGCAACTGAAGCAACATTGTGTACTTTGTTCTACTGAAGCAGCAACTGTAGGATGCAAAATAGCATTTTATTTAGCATTTAATATTTGAATACTTTACTTTTCTATAAGTCCATGTTTCTTGAAGGCTATTTTCATAATAAGTCCCAAAGATTTTTATGTGTTAACTTCTATAAGAATCTCTTATTTAAAAAATAGTTTTTGGCCTATATTTCACTTCATTTTTATCAAAGATAGAATCTGTTTTGAGTTGTACTTATTTGTACTTAATTTTCAATTCTATGGTCTACATCTTATTACTTGGGTATAGTGTGCACTTTGTACTTTGTTCTACATCCATTGGATATATCACCTAGCTTGCAGTATATGAGGAGCAGGTCAAGCAAGCATAAATTACAACAAATGGCTCCTCTTTCGACTTTGCTCTCTCCTATTAACTCTTTGCTTTGTCCATCCTCTTTGCTTCTTGCATGGTAAACTCATATGGCATCTCCTTCACTATTAGGTAGCTAAAATAGTATGATGCAGAGGTGTGCCTCTTTTTTCTTTCATATTTGTTTTGCTATCTGTAGGTAGGTTGTTTATGGCTCCACAGTTCATTTTGCTGTAATTTATCACTATGAATGCATGTGCAGGACCTAGGAACATGTTGTCCTCACAATGGATGATTGTTCTAAAAGTTTTCTGATCTCCTTCTCCTTTCCATGTAGTCTATTTTTTACTTCTTATTTTTCCATATCAACATGCAGGAAACAGTAAGCAATGTCTAGAATACTAATCAAGGTTGTTTTGAGACTACATGTGAGAGTGTTAAATACTAGAATGAGTTTAGCATCATGGATGATATATGAAGATATGTCATAGTGGAGAAATATATTTATTCAGCAGTCAACATTAAAAATAAAAATAAAATTGTTTCATCAAATTTGGAAGTATCTAAAATGTTCCTTTTATTTAGGTTGCATTTTCTGTATCAGCAAAATGATAATATTGCATAAGATTTTATATATTTATTTCTGCATATAAAGTATCTGAACTAAATCTGACACAGTAAGAATGTTTAAATTTTATCAGCCATTAGCACAAAACACCATGAACGTGTTCATTACAAACTTACCTATTTGTGATTGATGATAATTACTTTCCTTTGGACAAACTGTCAACCAACGAGCACAAGAAAAACAACAAAAAGGAAAAGCTCTAATCTGGTCATATGTTTGAATGGTTTGGGCAGGAAGCAGTGTCAAGTTACTGTTAAAGGCATTCTTTACATGCTTGAGTGACCTTTTACAATAGTTTACTTGATGCATGTTATGTTTCTCTTTCATTAACTATGTCCAAGGTCTACGTATGGCTTTTGCTACCACATGACTTAATAAAGGTGGAATTGATTAAACGATCATCGCATTGAAGCTTATCTTCATCTCAATTCATGGGATTTACACACCATATGTCTTATATTGATTATTAATGAGATCAATTTTGTTTATTAACAAACAAGGCTTAATCTTTGTGATAAGCCTTTGTCAAAGACGAACAACATTTGTGCTAGGGACTTTATAATAGAATTGGAACTCAGGACCTAAATGACTTTTTTTTTAAAAAAAAAAAATACCATAAAACACATAACGAAGCAGACTAATTGCATGTGTTTTCAGACTTATTGTGAATTTGATAGCACTCTTCATAATTAGCTACTTTTGTAACAAAAAATGCTATATTTTTACAAATGCTTGACTGGTGAAATAAATGAGTACATATGAGTTAAAGAAGTTTGGCCCATAAAATTATGTCTTAAAAACAAGTGAAAATAAATAAGAACTAAGGTAAACCTTGAATAAGAATACCAGTATGGACGTAGGAATGTTTTCAATTAAGAAGCTTACTCTCTTCAATATTGTAAGTATGTTATATGACTGGCTTTTGAATGTAAAAAGAAAAAGCATAAAAGCCAAAGGGTTTTTTTTTATGCAAGAGAGCCTTTTGGAAAGAATATCTTCACTTCTTCAAGGAAAAAGCATTTTCGTTATCAAAGCCTCTTGAGGGTAAAAATAAAAATTCTTCACAAAGACTATTAAGCATGGAAGCAGAAGAAATTGAGTATATTTTTTTTTCTTTCTGTTTGAGGGGTATTGAATATTATCAAAATAAAAATATTGTAATTTGATTATAAAATTATTTCTTTAATTTGGTTTATTATAATTATCAAAACTTTCCTTAATTGTCTCTTTTAGCATTAATGTGAAAGTTAAAAAATTTCATATTAAATGATAGTCAATCAATTATAATTACTAATTGATTGCAAACATATAATATTGTTGATTTTCATATTAAAGCAATTAGTCAAATATCTCATACAAATATCAATGATAATCAACCAGTCCATAATTATGGAAGTAATGAAATTTGAATATTGAATTATTATTTTTGTTTTTATTTAATATTAAATATACACGCATGGGAAATTACTTTTTTGGCTTACTTTGAATTTGAATTCCTACTTTAATGATGATTGAATAACAATATTAAAAATAATGAATTTAAGTTATAAATAAAAGCAATCAACATTGAAGATGTATATCAAAATACTTTATTGCTTAATTATTTTCCAATGAATCAATTATGTAATTTTAAATTAATTTTGAATTTATTATATTTTAAAAGTCTTAAATGTAGGAAATTATATATTTGGGCCTCCAACACTAATACAAAACCCTCTAACAGTAGGGATAAATTTTAAAAAATAACAAGATAGTAGACTCTATAGATATTCTTCAAACATGGGTTTAGAAGAACTAAGGATATTTTTTGACTTGCCAAATTAATTGTCAATCAATTAATTATAATTGGCATGTGATTGGAATTGCTATATATGTTTTCAAATTAGCTAATTATTAAATAATAATTATTTATTAAATTTTAAATTAGTTATGTCATATTGCTGATTTTTAAGTATCAAATCAATATTGAATATTTTATTTTCCATACAAAAATAAATGGTAATCAATCAATCCCTAATTAATTTAAAAGTTAAAATTTCTCAAATTAAATGGTTATCAATCAATTATAATTGCCAAGTTGATTGCACAATATTATAATTTTTTTTATTTATAATTATTTTTGTATTTATTTATTTATAACCATCTAAGAGGGTTAAAATATGGTCATATCAATTTTGTTTGCTGATTTTAAATTTTATTTATTAGGAAAAATAAATTTGTATCCCCACACGAAAAATCATAAATTTGTATTGTTGGATGATCAATATGAAATTCGAATAATAAAAATTTTAAGTTAATAAAAAAATTGATATTGCACACCAATAAATCTATGCTTAGCTTTTAGAAGTTTCATTTTTACATAGTAGAGCTTGAACACTGACTATGAATTACGGTTACAATCATAAATAAGTAATTTAAAAACTTGGACTTTTCATAAATTAATAAATACAAAATTAATATAAAAATGAAAAATTATAGAATAATTTCAATCACATGCCGATTATAATTTATTGATTGGTAATTAATTTGGAAAAATTTTTTTTGAGTCTTTTAATATTGTCATTGTAGTTAAAATTACAATCAGAGAATTTCGAAAGTGAAATTCAGCTTTCATTCTGCCTAATTCAACTACTATCAATGCATGACAAATATATATATATAGTTGTGTTTTAGTCAACATACATTTTGACATGTAATGTCCTAATTAAGCAATGTAATAAAGATATTGATTTTAAATTAATAAAAATGTGCCTTAACAAGAAATATATGGCAATAATCAAATTAAATTTAATGATTGTTATTAATACTCATTTCAATTTAAATTTAAATTCAAATTATCTAAAGTAGGAGAATTAGTCAAAAAATTTAAATTCCTATTTAATGAAAGAAATTCAAAATTTGAATGTTGCTAATAAATATATGAGTAAAACCCTTTTTTAGTCCTTGGAAAATATAGCAACTGAAAAATTCATCATCTAAAAATTTTCGGTGACAAATTGGTCATTGAATTATTATTCTGTCGGACAAATTAGTCCTCCGGTAAGGTCCCGTTAGTGACATTTAAGAACTAATTTGTCCGACGGAATAATAATTCAATGACCAATTTGTCACCGAAAATTTTTAGAGGACGAATTTGTCAGTGGCTGCATTTTCCAAGGACTAAAAAAGAGTTTTACTCTAAATATATTCAATCAGCATTGAAGTGCAATTCAAAAACTTTTGCAATTATTAACTTGCCAAAATTAAATATCAATCAATTAGTTATAATTGGCATGTAATCAGAATTGTTGTATATTCTTTAATTATTTTATTAATTTCGTATTTAATTAATTTTAAATAACTCAAGTTTATGAAATTACTTAATTAGAAATGTAACCCTATTTGTAACTCAATTACAAGCTATACTAATATTAAAAGAATAGTTTTTTGGATGACAATCTGATAACTGGTACTATGAATGAATTTATTATCCATTTAATAATTTAAAAATTATTAAAAAAAATCAAAATTTTGAATACATATTCAATGAGAAAAAAAATTTAAAATTTGAATTTTGCTAATAAATACATTCCATCACCATTGAAGATGAGTTCAAAAAAATTATGAAATTATTAACTCTCCAAATTAATTGTTAATCAATTAATTATAATTGACATGTGATTTGTAATTAATTTTTATATTTTATTTGTTTAATTTTGTATTTATTTAATTTTAAATAACCAAAGTGTGTGAAATTACTTAATTGGGCTTGTAACCCTATTTGAAACCCTCCAACAATAAGTATTGCAACCACTTTGCAACCGTTGTAGGCTAAATTATCTGCTAATAAAATAATTTTCTCTTTGTACTTCTACAAATTATTCATAGTGTACATTTCTTGAGATTGTATTTTATTGTAAGTCTATGTTGTTACCTCATATAAATATGAATATCCAAGTGGTGATGCCACTACAACACTTGATCAGGTCAGGGTATGCAGGGTATGGATCATACTGGCATTGCTTTTTTCCTGGTCTTGGACATTGATGCTTCAGAATTTTTGTGTAGATTTGCAGTTGATATGTATTATAAAGGGACTTAAAAATAATTTTCTTAACAGATTAGTGAAAAATGACTTCTTTCATTATTATCTCAATACATTAATCTGGTAGAGATTTTTGTTCAAGATTGAAATAAAGTATAACAACTTAAAAAAAGGCTAGCCTGTCTACTTTTTAGGAGGGAATTTACTCCTTGCAATAGAAGAAGTAATTAACATGTCTCCTAAAAAAATAAAAAATAAATGAAGATATTAAAGGTGCAAAATAATGTCAAGTAATTAAGGTGTGACATTCATTATAAGAAGGGTTTTTTTTTTAATTAAATGTCCTATTTTAAGATAAGCAAATGGAACAAGTTAATCTATTAGGTTCTTTTTTCTTTCTAGAAAATGATTGTTGAGAATGTAAAAAATTAAGACATTTCATGTTGATATTTAAATAGATATTATGGTTAAGGTTGATCTATTTTTGTTAGATAAGTTTTTATTTTTAATAAATTTTGCAGGTGATCTTCAACACGTTGTGGTTATGCATTTCCTCAAATGCATTATCATTAGCATTATTAGCATATCCAAATATGGAGACTTTGATATGGAAATGTTGTGTTTTAGATAAGATCTCTAAGGTGCCGCTTGCTCAGTATGGTATGATTGTAGAAATACCACAACTGGGGTTTATACAGAAAAAGCTAGGTATGATTGGTTAATATCTAGGACAAAAAATTAGATGGATACCCAAGGGTGGAACTGGGTGTTGAGACTTACGGCTCCAAAATAATTAGTGTTTTTTTGTGGCTAATCCTTTATGATGCCATACCCACAAATTGGTTTCGTGCTCGCAAACACCTTAGTCAAAATTCCTTATGCAACAGGTGCAAGTATGATATAGAAAATACAATGCATTGTATTAGGGACTGCTATAAATCATGTTTATCTGGGTTTTGGTGTAGATGGTAGCTTATGGGAACAAGATTTGAATGCTTGGTTTTATAGAAATGGAAATATAGGAAAGGGGATAACGAAGTTGCACATTCTCTTCTATTGCATGTTGTGAAGGATATGGAGAACACACAATGAAGATGTTTTTGAAGGACATAGCACTCTGTTGATGGTGAGTTTTAATAAGATCTAGGCAATGATTTAACTTGCAATAAAGTTTTTTTTTCTAGAAAACGAAAAAGCATGAAAGATATGTGTGATGGATACATTGAAAATCTTCAAGTATAGAGACCATTAAGCTAAATGTTGATGGTGGCAGTTTTGGGAACCTATGGAGATCAGGTTTTGGAAGGGTTATTTGAGATCATCAAGGGGTGGTTTGGTGGTTTATGTGGCTCTATAGGCGTGGGTACCAAATTGAAAGCTGAATTTACTGCAACAATGCATGGTCTGATATTTTCTTGGGATAAAGGCATCAGAAAACTATGTGTGAATCAGATTTCCAAGTGGCATTGCACTTGATAGATTTTGTTGATGTGAGCTTCCGTTGCTATGGGTGTATTATCAATGATATAAGACATTTTCTTAAAAGGAGTTGGGAGGTGAAAGTAATTCATGTGTTAAGACTGGAGTACCAAGGAGCTAATTCACGTATGTTAACTACAATTTACAAGCATATGGTTTTGTTCATGTTTAAAAACATTTTACATTGCTTAAATTGTGAAATTATAGGAACATTGTATAAAGAAAAATTGAGTACTTAATATTTCGATGACTTTGAAAACAAAATTTGTTTGAAATTACAGAGACATTGTAAAAGCACAATCTTTGTACTAATATACTATAAGAATCTATTGAACTCAACTCTTACAATAAGGAACATAAACCTAAGTCATCCATAAAATAGGAAACTAAATGTAAGTACTACAAATTAAAAGTACATTAACAAGTTATCTTTAAGGATTAAGGATCCTCATTAAAATTTTCTGAAATTTCCTATGAGTGCATGAAGTTATTTGATTAAAAAGATGAGTTGTTGATTATTTCTTTATTTTAGACACAAGTTTCTTTTTCAGTGATACTCGATTATAATTTCCAATCATTTGCTATAGAGTCATATTATGAGAAGTCTTTTCTTTTTTAGGCCTTAGATAATTGTATTGAAAAAGAATGCCTATTAGTAGCAAGCGCTGTAAATAAACTTAGTGGATCTCAAGGTTATAAAGATTTTATATTCTTTTTGGCCTTCAAGGGTACAAAGATAATATTGGCATACCAATCAAGAGCACTACTTACTACAAGTAGACAAATTGAGACTACTATAACAATTAAGTACTTATGACAATAATTATTCATTTTTAAAATAAATTATCAATGGTAATCAAATAATTGGGATATGACATTTATTATAAATAAGAAATGAATCATTACATGTCCATTTTAAAGATAAACAAATGGGACAATTTAATTTTGGGCAATTGATTTTTGGGATAGGTTGGGAATGGGAACCAAATTATTTTACTAACAATTGTGGATCAATACTTTATCAATAAAAATATTAGTATGTTTATGTAGGTAATCAATAGAGGAAACTCCTTCCTATTGATGATGAAATTTGGAATTTCCTTTCCTATGTTTGATATAAAAAATAGTATAATATAAGATACTCTTGTGATATATATTGACAAAGAAAAATGGATAAGGTGTGGGTATAAATAAATACAATTGCTTGTAACATGACCTAAATTTGAAAGAAGTTTGGTTTTATACTTTGGTTATTTACTTATCATAGGAGCGTTAGGAACATGGAGGTCCAAAACACGTAGCCCACAACAAGATACAATGTAGTGTGCACATAGGTTATAAAGATATGTTATTAAAGAATATGATAATGATTGGTGCTTATCCTAAACAACATATAGTGTATACTTGCTACTTTTCTCATACTCAAAGTGACATTAGGTATAGCAATGTTGCAATTTCAGGATCAATCAAAAATCGTGTGGACTTAGAGAAAGACGCTGACATTCTTAGTTCAAATTATACACCATAGATTTTTTGAGTATATAGTATTATCTTATTCTGCATTTGTTTAACTCTTTCAATGTATTATGGATTCATGATGGATACTTTTAATACATTGCATCTATGATTCAAAATATAAAATCCATAATTAGTATATTAGATTACATAGATTTATATAATTTATGCTTCTATGATTACTTAAATTCCATCCTACATCCTGTTGCCTAGGGCCCGTGCCCCATCGTCTAGTGGCCTGCGCATCGGCGCGAGAATAGTACTAGTAATTGATTAAAGGAGAAACCATGTCTTTTTTTGTTGCGTGTTAAATCCTTTCAATATATGATTATTAAAGCTGGCAAACGAGTTAGCCAGCCTAGCCTAGTTTGGGCCACAGATCAATTTGAGTCGGGCCAGCAGTTAGTTAGCCCAGCCCTTTACAGGCTGCAAGCCTATTCGGGCCAGCCCATTTTTTAAACTTTTATTTTTATTTTTTAAAATTGTAATATTTTTGAAGGCTTGAAGCATAAAGATAAAGAAAAAAAGATTGTATCCAAAGAAGGTCCTTTGTGACCAAAGCACAAGCATGAAAGAAGGGGAAATTGTAAAAAAAAAAAATACAACTTTGTATCCAAAGAAGGTCCTTTGTGATTGAGATTCCTCATTAATATTACTATGGCTCACAATATCAGTTTTTGAAACTGGGATTTCAAATATTTGGCACTCATTAGCATCATAAGATTCAAATCCAACACTAGATTCATATTACAAAGAATAAAAATAAATAAATGAAAGGCCCAAACAGAAATTTAGAATCCAAATCCAAAAATGAACAGCAAAAAACAATCCATCAACATTTAACATTCAACAACTAGTAAGCATGAACAACATGAACCAGAAACTTAGAATCATAACCAATTAACCATCTACATTCAACAACCAGTAAGCCAAATGGGGAAAAAATAACAGATAAAATACCATAAAATCAGTAACAATCCAAGCAGAAATATTACAAAAAAAAGAAAAAACAAATTGGAGCCAGAGATTTACTGATACAGAGAGCGAGAGGCTAGTGGTGTGAGGAGAGGCTGTCAGTGTGAGAGATGGCCCAGAGAGGAGACAGAGAGTGTGAGGTAGGCTACAAGAGAGTGAGAAACTGAGTGTGAGGTAGGTTGTGAGAGTGAGAGACCGAGACTGAAGAGGTGGGGAGACCGAGGTAGCCTATGACTGCCGATGTGTGGCCGACGATGGTTGACTGGCTGGGGAGGAGAGACCGAGAATGAACATGAGAGTGAGGGTGACATTTGAGACAGTGAGAGACAGAGGGAGTTGAGAGAGGAAGAGAATAGAGATTTCTAATGTGTAATGTGTTTAAGGGATTTAGGGATTTCAATTTTTAGCAGGTGAACAAAAAAAAAAGGAAAACAGGCCAATCGAGCCAATTTGACCTGGCTTGAATTGGCTCGTGGCCCATTCAAGTTTGGGGCAAGCCAAATTGCCATCTCTAGTGATTATTGGAGTTTAAAAAGAAGCCAAGCCTATATCTGGCTTACTTGTAAGTTTTACTAGGTGTCCAATTTGTGACAATTGATTTTTAGGCATCTAGGCAATTCTGATTGACTTGAAACTTTGCAGAGATACAAAGAGGAGTCTTAAAAACCCACATGCCAAATTTAAGCTTTAACCGACCATTATACAAATTTTAGAAAAAGTCTAATTTACCCCTTCAACTTAGGTTTATGTGTGATTTACCCCTGAAATTATAAAAAGGTACAAGGAACCCCCATCAACTATCAAAATGTGTAAAAATCTTCGATCCCAGACAGCCGTCCAAAAATAGATGAAAAATGCCACGTGTCACTTTCATTTTCCTCTTACGTGTATGACACATGGCATTTTCCGTCCATTTTTGGATGGCCATCTGGGGAACGGGGGTTTTTTTACATATTTTGATAGTTGATGGGGATTCTTTGTACCTTTTTATAGTTTTGGGAATAAACCACACATGACTTATAGTTGGAGGGGTAAATTAGACTTTTCCCTACAATTTTTACAATTTCTATAAAGTTTAGAGGTATTTTAGTCAATTTATGCACATCACTACACTTTGTCCAGTGCGGATGATTGGCACATGGCCATGTAGCTCGTGATTTTATATGAATTTGCATGTATTTACTTTAGCGTTTCGAGCTTCGAGTCTTCAAAAAAGGGCCTTATGTTTGTTGGAAAAAATGATGTTAAGTCCTGCCAAGAGGAAAATGGCATATTAAGCTCTTTAGGGGGAGGGTGCCAAGTGAGATGGGGTGCAACTTGGTGCTAGCATAAGGATAGGCTTTGTGTTGCTTTTTATTTCTCTTACACATTGCCAATGTTTTATATAGTACATAAATCTATCAATAAAAGAAGTAGCATGTTTTCTTATACATTTGTCACCTTACATTTTTCTCTCTAGTGTGTGACACTTACTTATGGTGCACACTTGCCTTGTGTGTTGGCTTGTTTGTGGTGTGCTATACTTGAGGTGCTTTAATGTGAATGTTATCGTTGTCATACTTGACGGATGCGCTATTGTTTAGCCTTGGATATATTATCGGTTGCTTAGTCACTTGACATGTGTGGATTTGATCAAATGGGATAGGTGACTTGCTTTCTCATAGGAGTTGTGTAAGTGCCACATAGTCTGTCAAGGGGTGAACTTGCTCGCCCAATGACAATACACTATATATATTGCTTTTGGTAACCTTCTCAACAACTAAGAGATCCATTCAAAGAACATAAGGACTAGTTGAAGTAATGAGCATCCCAATATTGGGAGGCTCATTACTTCAAATGAGATAATGATAATGAAAAATCATTTCATCTTTTTAGTTGAAACTTTAGGTGGTTCTCTAAAAAAGAGCGAAAACATTTTTCCTAATGTCAAGACTAAGAGAAATGTATAAACCAATGTTTCCATAGATTTGATCGTGGTTTAGAATTATAGCTTTCATACCTATCTATTTAGGATTGTCTCCCAGATAAAGAAAAATAAAAAATAAGAGTAAAAGAAAAGACAATCTTGGCTTCTTTGTAGAATGGGCCACGGGCCAAACTGAAAGGAGAAGCTAAGAGTGAGAGTGCTAGGGGCAGGCCGAGGCGGCAAGCACAAGAGGGGAATAAGAATTTAGAAATTAGGTATTTGAAATATGAATTGGGAAAATAAAAGGGGGGTCCAATCAAGCCAATCCGGCCCAAACCCGAATAGGCCAAGAGCTAAATTGATCATGTTTTATTCAAGCTGAATTTTTATGAACCCATCATTCTTTTTTATTGAGCTAAAACAAGCAAGCCTAGCGGGCCCAACATATTTTGATATCTCTAATTGTTTCTCATCCTCTCTTCTCCTCGGTGCTTTTCTTCAACGCTCTCACTTCTTAGTGTACTTCAAATTGGAGACTGCAATATGTTCTTCTCTGTTCCTCAGCCAAAGTAAGTAAACACGCTTTCTATTTCTTCTTATATGATATAATTCAAACAAACCAACCAGGGTTGTAATAATTGTCTTGGATGTTTTGAAACTAACGATGCTTGTGTTGAGCTTGAGGTTGGAGAGATCTAGAGCTCGGGTATCGGATGAATCTTCGGACTGCACAGTTAAAAAAGGTAAACTAAGGGGCCGGACTAAGATACCGGACTCCGAAGGTCAAGTAAGACTTGTTCGAGCTTAGAAGTGTTATAAATAAAGGGAGAGTCAAAAGTTTTATACTTGTGTTGGAAGGGCCATTTATAGGGTGATATTGAAGGGCATGATGGTAATTTTAGGAATATGGCTTTAGTGAAGTGGGCCTTTATGATTGGGCCTTAAACCAAAATGGGCCCAAAATAAGGGTGTCTACCTTGCCCCTCCACTTGAGATCAGAGATCTTCATTGTGGATCTCTGAGATAGAGGTGGTATGTTGGTCTTGGCGTGTACTAATGTCATGCAGTACAGTGCCATGTGGCACTTTGCAAGTGGGTGCTCAAACGGTTCCATAATGGCAGTCGTCGTTTTGGGTTTCTCGAGGTAAAAAAGCTGCAGGGATGCAACGTCTAGGCTTCCCGAGCTAAAAAGCGGCTGATCTCCAGCCGTTAGATGTAATTGGATCAGACCGCTATATCTGGTTTACCCCTTCTATAAATAGGGGTTCGAGGAATTTCATTTTACTCTTTTCCAAAAATCTCCAGAGATCGATGCTTAGGTTAGAGCAAGTCTAGTCAGTCTTTGAAGTTTGTGCCTTGTTCTTGAGTTCGTGGTCCCGCTGCTCGGTTGTTTTCTTTCAGGTAAAGCTATTGTTCTAATTTTTGTTCTTTCTTAAGGTCGGTTGTGCACTGGGTTAAACTAGTTTGGGTGGTTTTGGACTTGGGTTTTAGTTTGGGTTTCTTTGGTTTCTTCTACAAATAGGGATAAGTTCGTCCTTCGAGAGTGGGTATTTTAGCCGATCCTCGAGTCAGTCAAGTGAGTCGGGTGATGAGGTTTCAACAAGTAATTCTCGTATTTTTTTTGTTCACGAGAGTGTAAGGTCGGTCAGATCATCCATCCAATCTAGTTATCTTAGGGAGATGAAAGGTAATTTTGAGAACATTAACAGGGATTATCACAACTTCGACCTCCAAGCCTGTCCTCGGAGCGCACCCATTTGTGAGGATTGCCTTAATAAGGACTTTTTTTTTTTTACCTTTAGTGTTGCTTACATAGAGAGGGCTATGGCCGAGCTCCCTCTTACGAACTTTGAAATGGACTTCTTCCGGTCTAGCTCCTACTTAACTTCATACAAATGGGTGGGGGATTTCTCATAGCTTTTCAAGACATGTGTGATTTGTTAAAAGTTGAATCTAGGCTTGATTTATTTTCCTAGTTTTTTACTTTAAAAGATGTGAAGGAGTCCGAGCAAGAATTTTTGTATATTGTTGGCCGACCTTGACTTTGCTTGATAAAACTTGTTGAGGAATTAGCGAAATGGGGGAAAGGCCAGTTTTTTCGAGTGACAGTGCCTGTCTGGGATGGTGAGCCAAGGTCGGATAAAGCATTTTTCTTGGACAAAAATGGGAGTCCTCGCTTCCCTCCGCGATGGAGTCAGTACTTTAACAAGATCCAAGCTCGAGCCTTAGGCGAGTATGATGGGGAGGCTCGACGCATAATAGGCATTATTTTCAAGCTGACCTATAAAAAAGCCGGTTTGGTCAAGCTGAAGGCTAAAGATTTCATTGGTTGGTATTTATTGTTTTATTTTCATTAATTTTGCTAAGATAATTGACCGATTTTGTTTTGTCTTGCAAAAGAGAAAATTACAAAAGAAACGATGGTGCGTCTGGCCAAGCTCGCCAAGATCTCAGCTCAGAAGGGGGAAATGACATTTGAAGCCACTGCCGCCGAGCCAATCACAATAGTTCCCACAGAGAAGGCCTGACCTAAAGCTCATCCTCCCCCTTCCCGAGGAAAAGAAAAAAGTTAGTTCAAAGAGGCAGAAGACTATGCTTCCAAGGTCTGTTCCTCTGACCACCGATGTTAACAAATCTGCTCCCTCTTCCAGTCGTACTTCCAGCAAGCCGAGTTCGGAGGTTAGGCCTTTTGAACTTTTTTGTACTCCTGTGGTAGAGGATGAGGAGAATGACAATAATGTCTTTTTCTAAAACACACAGTACCCGAGCAATTAGCGACTGGATGCGGTGATCAGCCCTACAGATAAGGCTAAAGTTTCCTCAGTTTCAATGAAACTACTGACCAAGTATATGGTTTCTAACATAGCTCATAGCTTGGTAGTGGTTCGAGAAAGGCAGGATAAGGCCTTGAGCTTGGAGCACTAGAATCAGAAACTTCTAGATGACAGGGAGCTTGCCCAAGTTAAGGCAGAGTCTACCTAAAAGGCTTTGAATAATGCTCGTTCTGAGGCCGAGGAGTTTAAGCATTGGGCTGAGGCGTTGGAAGACCAGTTGGTGCATGAGAAGGAAAGCACATAGGTGACCTTCGAATTAGCTTGTTCTGCTAAAACTCGGGAAAAGAAGCTCTGAGCTCAGATGACTCATCGTCAGGAAAAAGCTCGGCAATCAAAGAAAAGACTTAAAGCTTGTGCCAAGAAGAAGATTGGGGAAAATTAATGTAGCTACTTACAAGAAGGGTAAGGGTTTCAACCTTGATATAGAGCAAGCCAGGATGTAATTCCCCGATCTTAATATTGAGGGCTTCAACTATTACAAACAGGTTCGAGATTGTGAGCTAGTGGAGGTGGAAGAGGAAGATGATGATGATGCCAAGCTCTGTGTTGAAGAGTCTAGGGATGATGTAGATTCTTCATCTGGTGGCGAGGAAGATGTTCATTGTGTATATGATGCCCAAGGGTAGCTTAGGCCTTTGCAATCTTTATTTTTCTGTCTTGTACTCAGAATCCTCAATGAATTAAATGAGATTTTTCTTTTATCTTGGTCATTTTTGCCCTTGATGTGTTTCCTTGAGTTTGGTTGTTTGTCTCAAATTTTAGATTAATTATTTGAAACATGGCCAAAGGAATTTAGGTCATATATTTATGTTTAACTTAAGATATAACCATAAAAACACAGCTCGGGTCTTCATATTTTAATGGTATATACCCAGGGAACCTGAACTTGGATTTTATATTTTAACTTGAAAAGATTAAGGAACTTTACCACAACTATTCATGTTTAACCAAGGATAGGCTTGGTTAGTTAACTTGAGATAAAATCAAGCATTTAAGTTGCCATAATTTGATATTTGCTTGATATTTTTCAATTTCTGAGGGAAGTAGTTTGAGGATATTGGCCTTTGATTCAACTTGTTTTTTCTGACTTGAAGGCATTGGTCCTTTTGAAGGCGTTGGCCCTTGCTTTAGCTTGGTATTTATCGGCTTGAAGGACATTAGTCACTTTGAGGGAATTGGCCCTTGATTTAACTCGGTATTTACTGGGTTGAAGGACATTGGTCCATTTTTGGGGCATTGGCCCTTGATTCAGCTCAGTATTTATCGGCTTGAAGGATATTGGTCCTTTTGAAGGCATTGGCCCTTAATTTAGCTCTGTATTTACCGGCTTGAAAGACATTAGTCCTTTTTTAGGGCATTGGCTCTTGATTCAGCTCAGTATTTACCTGCTTGAAGGACATTATTCCTTTTGAGGGCGTTGGCCCTTGATTTAGCTCATTTGTCTCCAGGTTGCAAAATCTGTCTCATCAGGATTCATAGATTCTAAGGCTTTTTACATTCCAGGTTCTGGGGACTTGGTTTTCTTCCATGGTTATAAGTTTGTTAGCTCCATTTCCTAGCACTTCTTGAACTTGGTATGGGCCCTCCCAATTTGGTGCAAGCTTTCCTTCCTTGAGGTGTTTTCTTGTGACATCAGCTTTTCTGAGGACGAGGTCGCCTTATTGGAATTCTCTATGTCTGACTTTGGCGTTGTAATACCTGGCGATTCTCTGCTTGTATGCTAGCATTCAAAGTTGTGTTTTTTCTCTTTCTTCCTCTAGCAGCTCAAGGTTTGTTTGCATCTCAATTTGGTTTTGTTCAGCATTAAAGTGCTCTCTCTTCCAGTTCAATTCACTGACTTCCATTGGTATCATGGCTTCAGCTCCATAAGTGAGTTTGTAAGGTGATTCTCCTATGGGGGTCTGAGGGGTGGTTCTATAAGACCATAGTACCCATAAGAGTTCTTCAGTCCATCTGGTCTTAGTGTTGTCTAACCTCTTTTTCATCTTTTCTAGCATTATTCGGTTTGCTGCTTCTACTTGTCCATTTGTTTATGGGTGTTCTACCAACATGAAGTTTAGTCGGATCTATAGATCGTCACAAAATTGTCGGAACCCAAAGTTCGCAAATTAGATCCCATTGTCTGTTGTTATTGTGTGGGGGATTCTAAATCTGCAAATGATAAAAGTTTGTACAAATTTCTTAGCATTTTTAGCTGTAATATTGGCCAAAGGCTCAGTTTCAATCCATTTAGAGAAGTAGTCTATAGCAACAGTCAAAAATTTCTTTTGCCTAGCTGCCACTGGAAAAGGTCTAGTCCTCACTGCAGAACGGCCAGGGCTTGACCATTGTGTGGAGGTCGGAGGGAGGCGTCAGGTGAGCGTGCACAAATCTTTGGCATTTGTCATACCTTTTCACCAGGTTGGCGGAGTCAACCCTCAAGGTTGGCCAGTAGTACCCTGATCAAATTGTTTTGGCTGCTAAAGACCAAGCTCCGATGTGGTGGCCGCAGATGCCTTCATGGATCTCCTACATAGTGTACTGGGATTGCTCTAGTGCTAAGCATTTCATGAGTAGGGTGCAATACCCTCGTTTGTAGAGTGTGTCCCTTTCAATGCAATAATTGCTAGAAATTCGTTAGAGTTTCCGAGCTTCTGCTTTGTCACTTGGTAGGAGTCCAATTTTAAGGTAGTGCTTGATAGGTGTCATCCAAGTCGGAGCTTTTGCCTCGATTCTGAGTGTTGTTTCTAATTCAATGCTTGGGCTAAGGATAGTTTCTTGTATTACTGTTTGATTATTTTTGGGCTTTTTGCTGCTAGTAAGTTTAGAAAAGAGGTAACCTCTGGAGCTTTCGTTTCTTAGAATGTGTTGGATTTGGAAGTATGAAAGGTTGGATATGAGTGTTTTCACTTTGTCTAGGTATTTGGCCATTTGTGGGTCTTTTGCTTAGTAGTCTCCCTTCACCTGGCTGGTCACCAGGCTTTGTCGAGGTCGAAGAAGTTGACACACATTCTCCATTTTTCGTTTGCTTTCTTCACCATGACTATGTTTGATAGCCTGGTCGCATAGGGAATTTCTCTGATGAAGCCGGCGTCAAGCAGCTTTTGGACCTCTTCTTAGATTGCCATTTGTCTTTCTGGGCCAAAGATTCTTTTCTTTTGGCGGATAGGTTTTGCACCTACGTTTACAGCAAGTTTGTGACAAATAAAATTTGGGTTTATACCTGGCATGTTGAATGCTATCCAGACGAAGAGATCGACTTTTTGAGATTTGCCTTTGAGATGCTTGATCCCATTTGGACTATTTAGTCATTGTTTTTCCTAACTTGTAAAGGAGTGAACCAGCCCTTTGGTTCAAATCAACTTTCCTGATCTTCCTTTATGTTGTCGAGCTTGTTTATGGGTATCTAGTTGCTTATGGGGGAAGGTTGGGTGGCATTTTTTGGTTTCAACGGTTTGGAGTAGTCGATGGACAAGCTAATGTTGTAACATGATCTACCCAAGAGCTAGTCTCCTCTTACTTGCCCTATGACTCCCAAGGTGGATGGGAACTTGAGGAGTAGTGATGAGGATCAAGGAGGCATAGCTGAGCCCAAGGAGGAGTTGGTTGGACTTTTGACTAGGTCTAGGGCAAAGCATCTCCAATTACATGTGGGAACATTGATGAGACAAGCATGCAAGGAAAATGGCTTAACTTCAGAGGGCAGCGAGCCAAACCATGAGAAGTGGATCACTTGTGTTTCTGCCCAGATTGAAGCACATGGCCGTGTCCCCATTGAAGCCAAGCCGTGTCTTGGCCGTGTAGTAGAAGCAGAGGCAAATAAGTTACTGGAAGACGAACACGGGCAAGATGAGAATCAAACACGGGCGTGTTGAAGCCGTGTCAAGTCACCCGAGGTCTAGTTCATCTCTGGAGGAAGAACACGGACAGGACCTTGGACAACACGGCCGTGTCCTTAGGCCGTGTCACACTAGTGACTATTCCGAGATGTAATTTTGCTTTTGGAGCATTTTGTATTAAGACTTATTAGTTTTCTCCTAAACTATTTAAGGAGCTAAAGCCTTTGTCTTTAGAAACCAGAATTTAGAATTTGATAATTGAATTGAGAGTTTCTCTCTTGTTCTCTCCATGGAGAGCTTAAGCCATCTAGGTGGATTCCTAGCATGGTGGACCTAAACCTTATCACTCTCCCCTTTCCCCAATCTAGAGTGTGGCGGTTTATTCACTTCTCCATCTTGTTCATGTTGATTGTTGATTATTCGGATTAAGGAGGGTTAGTTAAGCTTTGCTGAAACTAGGTTGCCTAATTTGATAATCAAAGGTTTTCACCTAATTCCATTCATCTTTTCTTGATTTTCTGTTACTTGACCTTACTTGGGATCCTTGGCTAATTTGGATTGGATTTGGCTTGGTTTCTTCAAGTGGATCCTTATCAATTGGTATCAGAGCTTTGGCTCCAAGAAAGGTTGGCATCTATCTTAAAATTCTGTTGTTTAATCTTTGTTTTCATCTTTAAAAACAAATCTGGAAAAATCACAAAAAAATCTCGTCTCTGAAAATTCATCAATGGAGTTTGAATTGAATTGCATTGGATCTTGTTAGATCTAAGCTTTTTGGGCTTGGTTTAATCAAATTTCTCTTGTTTGATTCAAATCTGAGTTGTTCTGAATTTTCTGGGATTCTGCATTGTTGTTGGAATCCTGCCATTGTCGTTCATCTTCAAATTCTTGAAAACTGAACTATTCTTGAATGAACTCAAGCTTATTTTCATGGTTGAAACTAGTTGATGGATTTCTGGAAAATTTCATTTAAGTTAAATGAATGAGCATTATCTTGATTTTAATTGATTCCATGTTAGAGTCATTTTAAAATCCGGTTGAATGTTCTGAAATGTGGCTTGAATGAATGAAAACCTTCAAGGAAACCCATGGCTGAAAGCTTCCAAATCTGAGTTAGTTATTCTTTTCAGATATTTCCCATTGTGTCCCTGTTAACTGCCATTAGGGCCTCGTTTGGCATTCTACCATTTCATTTATTTTGGATTAATTGATTAATCTTGCTCTCATCTATAGGAAATTGCTAAGTTGTTTTGAAATACTCCTTTACAGTGTGGCTAAATTCTATATCATGGGGTACTTAGCACTTTTCTTAGCTTAGGTATTTGATCCTAGTTGGCATTAGTTATAAAAAGTCAAAAGAAACAAAGTTGACCAAAGGAATTCTGGTGGTATAGAACACGGGCCGTGTCCTGGCCGTGTTAGGAAGACAGAGAGCACAACAAGCACTGAGGGTTGAACACGGGCCGTGTCCTGGCCGTGTCCCTAACCGTGTTGTGCAACACGGGCTGAATTTTGACCGTGTCTTGGCCGTGTTATACAAACAGAAAGTATAAA